>JBBBDQ010000855.1:1640000-1682500 GCA_037127315.1 Ascarosepion bandense
TTAATTAATTATTTTGTACTTATAAAAACATTTTCATATATATATATATATATATATATATATATATATATTATTAATTAATTATTTTGTACTTATAAAAACATTTTCAAATATATATATATATATATATATATATTATTAATTAATTATTTTGTAGTTATAAAAACATTTTCATAAATATATATATATATATATATATATATATATTATTAATTAATTATTTTGTACTTATAAAAACATTTTCAAATATACATATATATATATATATATATATATATATATATATATATATATATATTTGAAAATGTTTTTATAAGTACAAAATAATTAATTTTAATATATATATTTATATATTAAGGAAAATCACTTACCCTTAGAAAAGGTATTAATCCATCTCTTCCCACCAGGTCAGATTGGGTTCTATAGCCTTGGCTGGCAACCAGTCTACCGCAGAAAGTAATGGCAACCTACTACGTAAAATCATCTGCCCACTCGTGTCACCTTCGAATTATGATCTCCCAATCGTGTATCACATATGACTCTTAACTGACTGACAGAATATAATAGTTGGAAACTTTAATTAAAACTTTTACTGGGCATAAAGTGGGGGATCGGCATTCTATTTTTATGAAGTAATTAACTGATCCACCACTAATTACTACTTATTAATATGATAATATAATATAACCCATTTGTTCTCACTTCAGCTATAGGTCAAATAACA
The DNA here is from genome assembly GCA_037127315.1 of Ascarosepion bandense. Taxonomy (NCBI): domain Eukaryota; kingdom Metazoa; phylum Mollusca; class Cephalopoda; order Sepiida; family Sepiidae; genus Ascarosepion; species Ascarosepion bandense. Next base: position 1,640,725 of record JBBBDQ010000855.1, read on the forward strand.
GGCCAGATTGGGTTCTATGGCAGCCTACTTCGGGACAATCTTCTGCCCAGTCACTCGTGACTTTTTCGAGACATGATCGCCCAAAGCGTGTGTCACTTATGGCACTTGACTGACGGACTGACGATGTTACATTTAGAGAGTTCTAGCGTTGTTATTTTTTTCTACAGTTAGAAAACTGTATTTTTTTTATACAATATTTATATTATTCGGATTATTGTCCTCATCTTTGCTGCCATTTGTACGACGTTTAGGCCGTTGTACGCTCCGGCCTTCTTCAGGTAGTAGGAATTTCGAACTGAACCCTTTATTACAATCACTGGGGTAGACCATCCTCATTCCTTGCATAAAGCCTCGATTGGAAGTCATGAGTTATCTCCCTATAACCACTATTCACCACTGCTGTTGCCTGGTATTGAACTCACAAATCTTTTAGGTCAAGTCACAGAAACTAACCAATGTCTAAATCCACCAGGCCATGTGTCCTAAAGGATGAGGACAATAGTCCGAATGATGTAAATACTATACATAGTACCCCATCTTAGAGAGACAAACAAATACCTGTTTTCATATGAATAATTTTTTAAAAATCTATTAAAAACTAGATAGATAGATAGATAGATAGATAGATAGATAGATATGAACAGATTGAGATAGATAGATAGATAGATAGATAGATAGATAGATAGATAGATAGATAGATAGATGTTAATAAAAGAGAAACATCTTAGATTGATAAAAGTTTTCTATTCGTTCTTTATCTTACTATTCTGTCTGATTCATATTTGCTCCGTATTTATCTCCCAATTTATATAAATGTATATAAACAGACTGTGATAGATAGATAGATAGATAGATAGATAGATAGATAGATAGGCAGGCGATTTTCTAACATTAGTTTAGATGTGGCACAAGGCCTAAACTATGGAGCACCCAGTGAGGATCAAATACTACTCATTTGTAATGGTTTTTTGCGAGACAAGCTTGCTAACCATTAAACCACGTCGAGGTACCCAAATAGACAGATATGAATAGACTGTGATAGATAGATAGATAGATAGATAGATAGATAGATAGATTTGAATAGACTGTGATTGATAGATAACAACTCTCTCTCTCTCTCTCTCTCTCTCTCTTGCACCAATATTATCGTCTTGTAAAAAAAAGTGACAAATACTTCAACACCCTGTCCTCGTAATCATCATTCGGCGACATGTAACCATGACGTCACTTCACGCCTGACGTCATTTCTTTAATGTGGGTGGGCTAAAAGCCGCTGGCTCTTTTAAAGGTGTTATTCTAGTTTTTTCAAAAACCCATAGACGGATGAGTGACTTGCTACTGGACCTAAAGAGAAAAAACAAAGAGAAACGGTTGCCCAGAGACCCGAAACATTCGACACCACAACGCGCCCAGCAAATCATAAAAATTAATACTTTGAAACTATTCAATTTAAGGACTGATGTTACATGCAATTTAAGCAAACATACAAGAAAAGAATACATCAATGCGGACACACAGAGTGCAGAAGCGTCTCTTCAATAAACTTTTGAGATATGACTTGAAATTCCTGTGGTCTGTGGGTAAAGGCACATGTATATATCAATTTACTCGAGTCACAAGATGAGCAACTAGGTCCCACCCTTTTCCTGTGAAACCAATAAAATGTAAACGCAAATTCTACTCTATCAGCTTCTTTTCTTGCGCTTCCCGCCTGTGGAATTCCCTTCCGTTTACTTGCTTCCCCGACTGCTACAATTTCTAAGAATTCAAATGTAAAGTCAATAGTCATCTCCTATCTCGCTAACCTGCATCCTCTCTCTCATGCTCCTTTCTCCGGCCACTCCACTCTCATCAGTATTCTCATACTTCTCTTACCCACTTCCTGACACCCCCTTTAACCTGTCACACTTTCTCATAACTTTCCTCTTATGTAACCCCATGCAAACATTGGCAGTAAAATGCCTTGCTTGGGGCGATATGATTATAAAAAAAATCTTTCTCATTCTCTTCATATCTATCTATCTATCTATCTATCTATCTATCTATCTATCTATCTATCTATCTATCTATCTATAAATGTAAAGTCAATAGTCATCTCCTATCTCACTAACCTGCATCCCCTCTCTCGTGCTCCTTTCTTCGTCCACTGCCACGAGCTCCGTTAAGAAGGCCCTCTCGCTACCCGCCATGTTTGTTGTGACGTCAGCGTAGTCAATTGAGATGCCATAATCTGTCCAGAAGTTTGTTCTACGAACACGTTGTTTTTCACTTCACCAATAAGTTTCATTTTCAGTTTTTTTCCACTTAAAATAAAATGTCTTTTCATTGTGTTGTTCCTAACTGTCAAGAAAATTATCCTAAAAGGGCCAAAAGTTAGCGTGTTCAGATTTCCCGAAAATCAAGAAATGTGTAACAAATGGCTTCGGGCCATCAAACGGATAGATTTTTCAGTTACCAAGTATAGCAGAGTAAGTCAACAATTTCTTATTTAGTAACATTTTTATGTTTTAAAATCAATTTCAGAATTTTCTGTGAAGAAAACTTTTATTTAATTTCAGATTTTTTAAAATTTTAACATGTTTGAATTGAATTTTCTCTTTGTTGATGATTTTCGTGTTTAAAAATCACTTTTAATGAATTTAAATTAGCACTAATATTTTTTGACCTAGTAAAAACTAATTAAAACATTTATTTTCTTTAAAAAAATTTCCAACTTCTAAAAAAAAACTAAAATTTCTAAAAAAAAAACTTTTTCTTTTTCTATTAAAATTTTTATGAGACTCGAATAATTATTTCATTTTGTAGAGATTGTGAGTCGCTTTTTGCACGGAAAAAAATAACGAAATGAATGGATATCCATAAAAATAAAGTTTGAATTTTTTTGACGAATGCTCATTGGCTTTGTGTCAGGTAAAATTGAAAAATATTTATCTCTCACGTGAGACTTTTGCTAATAAAAAAATGATTCTCTGTCAGTAAATTTATTTTTTTATGGATGCTTAGTAAATGGCTTTTTGTCAGTTAGAACAACATTCTCTCATTTAAAACTTTAACACGTACAAAAAAAATGAATTGATGTCCATAAAAAAAAACTTTTAAATTTTTTTGTTTTACATTTTATCTGTTCATTTACCTATCAGAGTATTATGGATCAATTACTATGTCATTTAACTTCATTTTTTTTAGGTGTGTGAACTGCATTTTAATGCTAAGGACATTTTATGGGAAACTTACCATTTTGATGAAAAAAGTGGAAAAAGGCTAACAGCCAAGCTTAAGAATCCACGTATACGGGAAGGGGCTATCCCAACTAAATTCCCAAATTGTCCCTCCTATATGACATCGACAAGATCTATGAGAGAATCACCAGATTCTAGAAAAATGCGTTTGGAAAACTCCTCATTGGAAAGTGCTTTGTCACAAAGTATCACCGATGAGGCAGAATACCAAAAAGAAAAGGGGTTTAAAAACCTCGACGAACTTGAAAAAAAAATTAAACTTTCTGGACCAACAATACTGGAGTATTATTAGAAAGCAGGGGACACTTTTTATATGTCACATCATCAAATCCCCATATCCAAAAGTAAATCTCTCTCTTGAGGTTAAAACTGACTGCACAATACATGTTTTCTGTGGTGATGTACTAATACAATTTATAGGGGAATATAAAATTTCTACACATGTACGTGACATTATCACTCTTGAAGATTTACTTAATAATATGAGAAAACTTGATATTGAGGAACACAAAGCCAACTGTCCAAATGACAATATAATGGAAAAAAATTTAAATATAAAAAAAGAAAATTAAAAACATTTTATAAATAAATAAATAAATAAAATACATTTATATTTATTGTGTTCTGTCATTCTTTTATTGTCATTAATTCAATTTTGAAAATTTTAATGACTTAAACTTAACAATCAGTATCTGCCCTTAAATGAATTGTCTCCCTTTAACTTGACTACGCTTGTTAGCTTGACTACGCTTGATGACGTCATATTTGTGTTGAGAGGCCTTCTTAACGGAGGTCGTGCCACTGCACTCTCATCAGTATTCCCATCCTTCTCTTACCCACTTCCTGACACCCCTTATAACCTGTCACTCTTTCTCATAACGTCCCTCCCATGTAACCCACTACACAACAGTGGCAGCAAAATGCCTTGCGTGGGTTACATGGAATGAAAGTTATGAGAAAGAGTGACAGGTTATCGGGGGTGTCAGGAAGTGGGTAGGAGAAGGATGAGAATATTGACGAGAGTGACGTGGACGGAGAAAGGAGCATGAGAGATAGGATGCAGGTTAGTGAGATAGGAGATAACTATTGACTTTAGATATATATATATATATGAAAAGAATGAGAAAGATTTTTTTATAATCATATCGCCCCAAGCAAGGCATTTTACTACCACTCTTGTGCAGTGGGTTACATAGGAGGAAAGTTATGAAAATGAGTGACAGGTTATAGGGGGTATCAGGAAGTGAGTAAGAGTAAGATGAAAATACTGATGAGAGTGGAGTGGCCGGAGAAAGGAGCATGAGAGATAGGATGCAGAATAGTGAGATAGGAGATGACTATTGACTTTACACTTAAATTCTTGAAGATTGTAGCTGTCAGGGAAGCAAGTAAACGGAAGGGAATTCCACAGGCGGGAAGTGCAAGAAAAGAAGCTGATAGAGTAGAATTTGAGTTTAAATTTTATTGGTTTCACAGTAAAAAGTTTGGGACCTAGTTGCTAATCTTGTGGCTCGAGTAAATTTATATATAGGGGGCACCACTGAGCAGAAGATTTAATTCTTGGAGTTAATGTTTAATCCTTTCGTCTCGCTTTCCTTCTCTACCTTCTATAAGCTCTTTTGAAGCTTTCTTTCTCTATCTGCTATTAACAGGGTATCATTTGAATATTTTTAAATCGTTTCACCTCGAGCAAAGCGGTACCGCCACTGATGTGCAGGGGGTTACATAAGTGCTGCGGATTCCGGGTGAGAAACCACACAAAATAATAAATAACAAAAACAGATATGGAGATAGAAAATGTAAGTTATATTGAACAAAATATACGAACTGGAACACGGGTTAGTCGATTCAGGAATACTCGGAATACTGTTAGTAGAAATCAATATATACAGTCTTGCAGTGAAATAGTATGTCCGGGTAATGAGTCTATATCCAAACAACTCCAACTAACTCTGGACGAACATACTGACCAACTCTACAACTAAACTCTGCCGTTCTCTGTATAGGCAGGATTATATGTACACATCAGGCGAGTCCATTCTTGTATACAAAAGGGGCAATCCACATCAATAAGAGAGTTGAAGTATTAGGCAGGAGGAGAATGAAGGCAAAGACAAACCAGCTACAGTGAGTGAAAGGAAAGGGCAAGAGAAGGAGGTGAACACAGGTGTGAAGACAGTTGCGAAGGTAGAGAGAAAGGAAAAGAACAAGATACACGAGGTGATGTAGAAAGGACTGGAGTTAAGTGGATAAAATATGGGAATTGACTTTGAAGGGTGTAGCCATCAGGAAAGTAAGTATATGGAAGGGAGTTCCACAGGCGGGAAGCGCGAGAAAAGAAGCTGATGGAGTAGAATTGTTGGCTGCATTTGGTTGATCTAACTGTAAAAGGGTGGGACTTTGTTACAATTCTGGTTGACCGAGTAAATTCATGTGGAGGGCGCAACAGTGACCCAAGTTCGTCAAAGCAGAAGCCATGAAAATATTTATAGAAGAGACATAGGGAAACCACATGCCGACGATGTGGCTTCCCTATGTCTCTTCTATAAATATTCACACTGTGCCCAGTCTTTTGCTAACAACCATGCATTGTCTTCTTGGGTTTAATGTTTAATCCTTTCGTTTCGCTTTCCTTCTCTAATTTCTGTAAGCATTTTTGAAGCTTTCTTTCTGTGTCTGCTATTAACAGTGTATTTTTTGCATATGTTTCGTTGTTAAAATTGTGGCCATCAATAATGAATCCTGTCAGGACTTCTAGTTCCTTCATAATCGCCTTGCTATATAGGGTGAAGAAGTCATGTGAGAAGATACATCCTTCTCTTATACCCTTTTCTATTTTAGGATATCAGCTGAGCTCATTTTTCATTCATATGCAGTCGGTTTGCTGCCAGTATAGCTTCTTGATTAGTCTAATATCGTTCCCAAATAGAAGTTCAAATGCTTCTGTCCCATAATAGTTGTTACATTTGCATGCATAGTTCAAGCACTAAACTATTGTGGGACATATGAAGGAGATTTTTAAATCAGGAAATGGCTCAAGCAAAGCAGAGAAAAAAAAATGCAAGTCAGAAAATCTAAGACCTTATGTTTTCTTCTTCTATGTGCCTTGTCCTTTCAGGACGTAAGCAACCATGGCCTTCCACGTCTCCCTATCCCTGCTGGCTCTTAGCACGCTTTCTCCTGTTACACAACGCAACCCTCGTTCTGTCATCCACCTGCTCAGGCCCTTCAAATATGTTATCCGTTGCTTTCCCCTGTCTCTTTTTCTCTCTATCTGGCCTGTTAGTATCAGATTCTCCAAGCCCTCCTTCTTCTTTGTATGTCCCAGGAACTTCAGTTGTCTCTTCCTGATGCTCAATATTAATTTCCTTTTCGTTTCCATCCTTTCCAAAACCTCATCATTACTCACATGCTCGATCCATGATATCCGTAGCATCCTTCTGTAAAACCACATTTATGTTTATGACATTATTGTAAGAACTGCAATCTTGAAACTTCTGAATATCGTTTCTTATGTCTCTGTCTATGAGTGTATCAAATTTGATTAAAATCGGACCACTCGTTTTATAAGCCGATATTTTCGATTATCGATTTTTGATATTTATCTGGGGTACCTCGACACAAAATCTAACTAAGAACACTCGCAGACGCTTATAGTACAACTGTGTAAATCTTCAAGAAAATCGGTTCAACCGTTTCGGAGTCTATAGGTAACGGACACACACTCGCACACACAGACACACACACACAAAGTTCCATTTATAAATAAGTTTTTATATATATATATATATATATATATATATATATGTGTGTGTGTGTGTGTGTGTGTGTGTGTGTGTGTACTTTAAATAATATGATATACTCTACATGGTTACCATACTGTTGAAAACACTCTTTAATGCGCGTCCTCCACCGCTGAAAATGTAATGGCGTTGGTGATAAGCTTCAGCTGATTTATGTTTTGTATCCTTTCCTGATGAACCATGGCCTTCAAAGACGCCCGCCCCATGCAAGAGAAATGAAGTGGGGTACGGTCTGGGAATCTGGGAGGCAACACCACAGGACCGCGCCGACAATACCAAGCACCTGGAAACTGCTAACGTACAAGAATATCAAAATGAGATGGCGGTCCATCTTGTTGTATGTAAACTGGGAAGTTAGCATCTTCGTTTAGCAGGGTTGAAAAAAAATCTCTTCCTGCCACATGGTGAGGTTCTTATCATCATTAAGATTTCCGTCAACGACAAATGGTCCAATAATTCTGCCAGACATTATCCCGGCCAACAGGGTATCTAAAATCTAAAAAAAAAAACGTTAATAACCATATATATGAAAACTTATGGGACAGTCTGTATATATAAGTATTATATACACATCGACATTATATATATATATATCCCACCGACGAGAAGTGGCTTCCTTTTGTCTATTCTATAAATACTTCCATGGCTTCTGCTCCAACGAACTTAAGTCACTGGTGCCTCCGCAAAAGGTATTTACTCGTGCAACCAGACTGGCAACTGGGCCCCACCCATTCACAGTTAGATCGACCAAATGCAGACGACAATTCTACTCCTGCAGCTTCTTTTCCCGCACTTCACGCCTGTGAAACTCGCTTCCTTATTCTTTGCTTTCCTGACGGCTACAACCTCCAGGAATTTAAATGCAAGGTCAATACTCATCTCTTAACTACTTGACCCCAGTTCTTTCCACACTGTCCTGTATATCTTTTCCTTTCTCTCCACCTTTGCAACTGTCATCACACCTGTATTCCCATCCTTCTCTTGCTCCTTTCTAACTGATTCGTCCTTCGTCCTTCTCCTCACTCTCCTCTAATTCTTCTACTCTAATGTAGCCCCCTGCACATCAGTGGCATTACCGCCTTGCTCGAGGTGATATGATTTATATATATATATATTGTTGTTAACTATAACAATGAATCTCCATTATGTTTAATCATAAGCTATTCTAAACATTGTATTTTAGCTTTAATTTCAGGTGAAAATAAAAACAAAAGTTGTCCAACATTTGGATATTTTTTTTTTATTACAATGGCTCTAAACTTTCGGCTCACATGAGCCATCTTCAGAGTAATTACGGGGACGTTAACATTCACGCATCAAATATGATATTATCTTGTGTTGACATAAAAAAATTTTCTATACGTCGATAACAGTCACTGAATAGCAGACGCAGTTCGTAAATTAGTAATTCGGTTCTATGACGTCACACCACGTGAGAGACCGAAATGTTAACAACAGAATCATATGTCTAATGATGTTCCATTAAAATTTCCTGCTGCTGGGATCATTTAAAGCTGCTTTATGATGTAGAACCACCGACTGATGCCAATTCGGTCGGGTTTCAATCCTGGGTTAAAGGCAGTCGGTGTCTAACCGTACTGATGAGCTGTGATACAGCTAAATAGAACTGTCTGCGGATGACTATATATATATATATATATATATATATATATATATATATATATATATATATATAAAATTAAAAAAGGATTAATTCAATGATGTTGGATGATCATTTCGATATGAAAATCCCCACGGGGGATAACACATCACCTCAGCAACAGAAAAATCCTTTCAGAAAATCCTTTTTTTTTTCTTTTTTAATTTCTTTGCAAATCTATTTAAAAAGGAAAATTAGACTGATTTTTCTCCAGTTTCTGAAAGGATTTTTCTGTTGCTGAGGTGATGTGTTATCCCCCGTGGGGATTTTCATATCGAAATGATCATCCAACATCATTGAATTAATCCTTTTTTAATTTATATTTGCTCTGTAATATTTTATTACATGGAGCTCTCTTCTTGTATCATTTTTTAATATTAAAATAAAATTTTTACTATTAATTAGGATCGGGTTTTTGGAATTTACCTTCCTGCTTTTTCCGCTTGGATTAAAGTATCTGAATTAATATATATATATATATATATATATATATATATATATATATATATATATATTCTATTTGTAAATGAGTTATTACGCGACCTAGGTTTCTACCATGAGTGGTGTCTTCAGGCAATTTGCAATAACTGATTTTATCGTTTTTTTTTTTAACGCTCACGTGGCAGAGAATTTTTGAACGAGCAATTTTTAAAATTACATGAAATTATGGTGTTTTTATCCATTGTTGTATGAACCTAAGAAGTATTTTTTAGTATGGTTACACTTAGTCATAATTTCTGTTCTTTCATTCAACAGCTCGCTTTTGTTTGGGAATAGCATAATCTCTAATTTTTCTTCCTGGCACAGTCTGCATATTTTGCTACCGTTGTAAAACTTGGCTGTTTTTACTATACGCCACGTTATGGCTGGGTTTTTTTTCGATATTTTGATTTTAATTTCCACACGTGGCTAGCCAATTTTGTACAGTTTTTAATTTTTTTATTTTAATGTAAAACGGTAATCGGTAAAATCAGTTATTGCAAATCACCTGAAGACACCACTCATGGTAGAAACCTAGGTCGCGTAATAACTCGTTTACACACACACACACACACACACACACACACACACACATATATATATATATATATATATATATATAAGCATGCAGTGTGGGTATAGAAGAATTCAAAGGAGTATCCTGTACATACAGTGGTAGGATAACTCTCTAAGAGAGCTCTAAATATAAATATATATATATATATATATATATATATATAGAGAGAGAGAGAGAGAGAGAGAGAGCGAGAGAGAAAGAGAGAAAGAGAGCAAATATAAGAAAAATTAAGGCAGGTACGCTATTTCATGGTAAATCAGTGGTGTAGGCCTATTTCAGGCGAACCATCATCAGCTTCCGTCTTTATTTTATAAAGGAATTTACACGAATCGTAATCATGTAAAATCCTTTGTAAAATAAAGACGGAAGCTGATGATGGTTTGTCTGAAATAGGCCTAAACTTCCGATTTACCATGAAATAACGTGTCTGCCTTAATTTTTCTTATATATATAATTTTTCTTATATATATATATATATATATATATATATATATATATATATATATATATATAGTAGAAACCTAGGTCACGTAATAACTCGTTTACAAATGAAAAATATCCAAAAGTTCTACAACATAATTGTACTGAACACTTTTTAATACAAATGTGCACTGGTCTAATCTTATTATGACCAGAAACTAAGTAATTAAACAATATATATATATACCGAACTTAAGCAACGTTAAGCCTGATCAGTACTTAGATGAATGACCGCTTAGGAATACCAGGCGCTGTAAGCGTTTAGTGACGGATGTGCGTTGTGGTGCAGTGGATATCGGCTCGGAAAGAGAAATCGGTGAACGGAGTTCGAATTCCTGTTGAATACCCTGCATTCACTTAAGCACTGGTACCTTTGGAAAAGGTATTAATCCGTCCCTTACCTCCAGTTATGGGTTAAATAACAAGGATAGGACTTGGGGACCCTGCCCTTAAAAACAAATCCCCAATGGATCTTGGTACTTGAAAAGAAAAAGTATTACTAGACACAAAAACTTATATAAAAACAACAATAAATTGTTGAAAGAAAAAGGTATTACCAGCAATAAATAAATAAAATTTAGTTGGCAATAAATGACCCGCCGAGGTTGATAAGCCATTAAAAAAAACAACCAACCAAACCAACTGAGTCATATAACTGGGTATACTTTTGCATCTGCTCGTTATGGTATAGTGGACATCGGCTCGGAACGAGACATCGGAGAGCCGAGTTCGACTTGTTTGGAACATAGAAACGCCACCTTGAACTGATTTCAACATTTTGTCGAAAAGAGAATATGACACGGGAATTGACAGAAAAAAAAATAACAATGTCTGACACGAGAAAATCTCGTAACACCTTCACTAATGCATTGTCAGATACGGGGGACATTTTTCAGGAACACCTTTTTGATTTACTAGAATTTCTTCGAGACACGCCCACGCATGTAAAACTCCTCGCAGTATTTGGTACTGCTGAAGTTATCGCTAAATTGTTTCGACGAGATTTGGCTTTCCTCTTTCCCTCAAGCTTTCCTGTGAGTATCATGTTTTCTAAGCCCTCGTTCCTTCGTGTTCTAGAAATTTCAACTGCCTCTTCTTCATTTTAAGTGTAAGTTTCTTTTGATCACGATATATATATATATATATATATATACGCACTTCCCGCCTGTGGAACTCGCTTCCGTATTCTTGCTTTCCTGACGGCTACAACCTCCAGAAATTTAAATGCAAAGTCAATACTCATCTACTAACCACTGGCCTCTAGCTCTCTCCCCTCCCCTGTATAACCTTCCCTTTCTCTCCACCTATGTATCTGTCATCGCACCTGCTTTCTCAGCTTTCTATTGTTCCTTTCTAACTAGTTTGTACTCCTCACTCTTTTCTAATTAATCTTTTTACATTTACGTAACACCCTGCACATCAGTGGCGTTTCCGACTTGCTCTGGGTGAAATGATTTAAAAAAAAAAAAAAAAAATATATATATATATATATATATATATATATATATATATATTCTTTAATCCGAAGTGGAAGAGTAGGAAGGTAAATTCCAAAAATCTGATCCTAATCAATATTAAAAAAATTTAATATTAAAAAGTGATGCAGGCAGAGAGCTCAATATATTAAGAATACAGAGCCAATATAAATTAGAGAAAATTTTCAAAATGTCGACTTTGTGTCAGCTCTGTCCTTTTCCACTTTGTGACCGTTGTTAACCTCAAACCCCTCCACACCCTAAACCAGGGTCTTCGCCATTTGGAAAAACAATATCGCTGACGTGACATAGAGTATCTCTTAGAGATCCTGTGTCGAAATGTACATCCGACACCTTTGAATTTTGAACATTTTCTCTAATATATATATATATATATATAGTCATCCGCAGTTCGTTGAATCACAGCTCATCAGTACGGTTAGACATCCGATTACTTTTAACCCAGGATTGAAACCCGACCGAATTGGCGTCAGTCGGCTATTCTATCTCTGATCTATGTGCGCTCGGTAGGAGAGGGCAGACTTTTTAGCGTGTACATTATCATTATACACACGCCCAACAGCTGAGAGTGCTCTGATTCATTGCTGAATGAACGATGCGTAGATGCTAGAGTAGCTACTGTTTTTCAAAGTCTACCATTCTGCCAGAGTGCTCAATCAGGGTGTCAGAGCGTATATAAACGAGATTATAATTATACTAGTCTCGAAACCTTCCTCGAAAACTATCGAACGAAGTCAAAAATGGTTGTAAAAAAAAAAGAAATGGCTTAGGGCATGAAAGCCAGACAAAAGTGTTCGAAGCCCAAAGAAAAAACCAGACACGAGTAATCATCTAACAGAAAGTGCTCAATGCAAAGTTAGAGCAAACTAAATAGCACTTAATGAGCTAGGCGAACCTACCTAGGTTTCTTCTAAACGGATCATCAGGGAAAACTTTATCTGACAATCCATTTATGAGAAACCTAGGTGGTTCGTCTGGCTCATTAGGTGCTATATATATATATACTGTAATTTTGTTATTACAATGGTTTATAAAAGCATAATATCACGACACAAAAATTTTCCTGTTTCAAAACAATACTGTTCTTCTTCGGGTGATTTGTCAAATTAATGTCACAGCGACTTGGCTGCTCGGCTCCAGCCACTTTCTCACCGACAGGATGTGGCTTCCCTGTCTGTTCCATAAATATTTTCATGGCTTCTGCTTCGACGAACTTAAGTCACTGATGCCCCTGCCACAGGTGTTTACTCGTGCAACCAGACTGGCAACTGGGTCCCACCCATTCACAGTTAGATCAACCGAATACAGACGACAATTCTACTCCTTCAGCTTCTTTTCTCGCACTTCCCGCCTGTGGAATTCACTTCCATATTCTTGCTTTCCTTACGGCTACAACCTCCAGGAATTTAAATGCAATGTCAATACTCATCTCATAACCACTTGATTCTAGTTCTTTCTACATCACCCTGTATATCTTTTCCTTTCTCTCTACCTTTGCAACTGTCAATACACCGGATTCCCATCCTTCTCTTGCTCCTTTCTAACTGGTTCGTCTTTCTCTTCGCTCTCCTCCTATCTAATCTTTTACTCTTATGTAGCCCTCTGCGCCTCAGTGACGTTATCACCCTGATTGGGGTGAAACGATTATCAAAAAAATTTCTGGGAGCAAATTCATATTTTGGCAAGATTCGATTGCGACACACTCAAGATTTTTCCGTCGATGTCTGTCCTTCTGTATGGCAGCGAATGTTGGATGATCTCTTTAACAATGAAGAAGAGGCTCGAAGCAACAGAAATTTGGTTCTACACAAAGATGCTAAAGAATATTATGTACAGAGACCGTGAGCAATGACAAGGTGTTGCAAGAGGATATAAACGAGAAAAAAACTTATACTTAACATCAGGAAGAGACAGTTGAGGTTACTTTCAACACGTAATGAGGAAAGACGGTTTGGAGAACCTGATATTCACAGGACGGATATTGGGAAAGAGAAACAGAGGAAAGCAATGCAAGACGTATTTGATTGACTTGAGCAAATGGATGGCAAAGCTGGGTTTGGGATAAATACCAAAAAGGAAAATATTAAAAGCGACAAGGGACAGGGGCAAGTGGAAGTCCATGATCGCCTACGTCCTGAAGGGACACGGCACATGAAGAAGAAATTAATCTAAAAGACATGCCTGCATAGCTAATTAGTATTGGGAAGTGGTGGATTCATATCTCATCAGAATTTGAAAAACACTTCAGAAATTAAAATATGGATATAAAGTGGGTGATCAGTTCTACATTATAATCAGTATATAAACTGATCCCTCACTTTGTGGCCATGCTAGTTTGTATGGATTTATATTCTAGATTTATGGGCTTGAGCAAATGGATGGCAGAGCAGGGTTTAGAAGAGATACCAAGAGGGAAAAGATTAAGAGCGACAAGGGAGAGGTGCAAGGGGAAGTCCATGATCACCTACGTCCTGAAGGGACACGGCACATGAAGAAGAAATTAATCTAAAAGACATACCTGCATAGCTAATTATTATTGAGAAGAGGTGGATTCATACCTAATCAGAATTTGAAAAACACTTAAGAAATTAATATATGGATATAAAGTAGGGGATGAGTTCACCATTATAATCAATATATAAATTGATCCCCCACTAATTACTACGTAACAATATAATACATCTCTTCTCCATCTAGCTATGAGTCAAATAATAGCACAGATTGGGTTCTATAGCCTTGGCTGGCAATCAGTCTACCGCAGAAACACTTAAGAAATTAAAATATGGATATAAAGTGGGGGATGAGTTCTCCATTATAATCAATATATAAATTGATCCCTCACTTTGTGTCCATGCTAGTTTCTATCCAATTATATTTTAGATTTATGGGCTTGAGCAAAGGGATGGCAGAGCAGGGTTTAGAAGAGATACCAAGAGGGAAAATATTCAGAGCGACAAGAGACAGAAAAAGTTTCATTCTCTTTTGATAAGTCTGGCATTCTTTAGATTGAAGTTATGATTGAATTTATGGCTTAATTATATGATAAGGTTTCTTTTTGTTTTCATTCATATTGTCTTGTTACAGATATACTTTATTTATATCAGAAATTTTACACAAACACACAAACACACACACACACACAGATACACATGTGTGTGTGTTTGTGTGTATGTGTGTAAAATTTCAGATATAAATCAAATATATCTGTAACAAGGCAATTTGAATAAAGACAAAAAAGAAACCTTATATAGATATATATTCTTCATTTGCAAACGAGTTATTACGCGACCTAGGTCTCTACCATGTGGTGTAAGCAATGCAAATCGCCTGATGACACCACATGGTAGAAACATAGGTCGCGTAATATCTCGTTTACAAATGGAAAATATTCAAAAGTTCTACAATATAATTGTATTGAACACCTTTTAATACAACTGTTTACTGGTCGAATTTTATTAAAACCAAACATTAACTAATAAAATAAAAAAACAAAAAAAACAATATATATATATATATATATATATATATATATATATATATATATATATATCAGCATGCAGTGTGGAGATAGAAAAATCCAAAGGAGTATCCTGTACATACAGTGGTAGGATAACTCTCTAAGAGAGCTCTAAACATATATGCATATAAATACATATAGAGCAAATGTAAGAAAAATTAAGGAAGACACGTTATTTGATGGTGAATCAGAAGTTTGGCCTATTTCAGGCGAACCATCATCAGCTTCCGTCTTTATTTTACAAAGTATTTTGCACGAATCGTGTAAAATCTTTCGTGTAAAAAACGCTTGAGTAAAATCCTTTGTAAAATAAAGACGGAAGCTGCTGATGGTTCGCCTGAAATAGACCATACTTCCTATTCACCATCAAATAACGTGTCTGCCTTAATTTTTCTTATATATATATATATATTACATTCAGATTGATAACAAATTAAGTAAACATTCATATTTAAATTAGAAACACCTTTACTTGGAAAAATGGCGCAACATTATCTTTCTAGCCCTATTTCCATGTTTTTCTTTTCTTATCTTTTTTGCCGTGCCAAGTGAATGTTTTAACTGTGTTAGGAAATAGAAAGTTTAGACGTCATGGGTGCAGATGTGTGAATTGGGGACGGAGCACTTTAGCGGTGTGGGGGAGGGGAAAGTCGGGTGCTACGAAATATGGTGTACAAAGGACCACAATTAAAACTGCAATTATCGTCACCGACGACATTATTCACGGCGACGACAAAACAACAACAAGTCAAATAATAAAATGAAATGCGCACCTGTTGCAAGAAAAATGCCAGCAATTTCGGCAACAAGTCAATGCAATTTGCACAAAGGAAAAGAATTTTGAAACGACAAAAGTGAAAGAAAGAAAGAAAGAAAGAAAGAAAGAAAGAAGTATGAAGAGAAGAAAGAGTAAATGAATTATTAGATAAAAGAAAGGAATGACGGAAAGAAAGAAACAAACCTGATGAATATCAAGTAGCAGAAACTAAAAAGAAAGAATGAAAGAAAGATCGAAAGAAAGAAAGAAAGAAAGAAGAAAAAAGATCGATGTATATAAAGTAAAACAGACACAAGAAAGAAAGAAAGAAAGAAAGAAAGACGAAAAAGATCGATGTATATAAAGTAAGATAGACACAAAGAAGAAAGAAAAAAGAAAGAAAGAAAAAAGAAAGAAAGAAAGAAAGAAGAAAAAATATCGATGTATATAAAGTAAAACAGACACAAAGAAAGAAAGAAAGAAAGAAAGAAAGAAAGAAAAAGATCGATGTATATATAGTAAGATAGACACAAAAAAGAAAGAAAAAGAAAGAAAGAAAAAAGAAAGAAAGAAAGAAAGAAAGAAGAAAAAAGATCGATGCATATAAAGTAAGATAGACACAAAAAAGAAAAAAGAAAAAAGAAAAAAGAAAAAAGAAAGAAAGAAAGAAAGATGAATATAAATTAGAAAGAGAGAAAGAATAAGAAAAAGAATCAATTAGTAAACAATGTAGATAAAAAAAAAGAAAGAACGATAAATATAAAGTATTTACATTATTCATACTATTGTCCTCATCTTTGTTGCCATTTGTACGACGTTTCGGCCGTTGTTCGCTCCGGCCTTCTTCAAGTGCTAGTAATTTCGAATCGAACCCTTTTTGAAACGACAAATAAAGTGAATGAAAGAAGTATGAAGAGAAGAAACAGTAAATAAATTATTAAATAAAAATAAAAAAATGACGGAAATAAAAAAAATGATGAATATAAAGTACCAGGAACTAAAAAGAAAGAAAAAACGAAAGAGAATAAAAGAAAGATAGAAAGAAAGAAAATAGAAAGAAAGAAACAAACAAACAAACAAACAAACAAACAAACAAACAAACAAACAAACAAGTGTGAAGAGAAGAAACAGTAAATAAATTATTAAATAAAAGAAAAAAATGACGAAAGAAAAAATGACGAAAGAAAAAAACTGATGAATATAAAATTGCAGAAACAAAAGAAAACAAACAAAAAAAATGATAAATATAAAGAATCAGAAACTAAAAAGAAAGAAAGAGTGAAAAAATAAACGAATGAAAGAAAAATAGATAGAAAGAAAAAGAAAGAACGAAAAAGAAAGAAAGAAAGAACGATGTATATAAAGTAAGATAAAAAAGAAGAAAGAAAGAAAAAGGGAAAAGAATCAAAAGAAAGAAAGAATGAATGAATGAGAAAGAAAAATGAACACAGTGTAGTAGAAAATAAGAAAAGAGAGAATAATCTGAACTTATTTATGAATGGAACTCTGTGTGTGTGTGTGTGTGTGTGTGTGTGTGTGTGTGTCCGTTACCTATAGACTCCAAAACGGCTGAACCGATTTTCTTGAAAATTTACACAGCAGTACTATAAGCGTCTGCGAGTGTTCTTCGTTAGGTTTTGTGTCGAGGTACCCCCGATAAATATCGAAAATCGATAATCGAAAAAATCGGGTTATATAAGGAGTGGTCCGATTTTAATCAAATTTGATACACTCATAGACAAAGACATAAGAAACGATATTCACAAGTTTCAAGCTTGCAGCTCTTACAATAGTGCAGAAAATTGATTATATATATATATATATATATATATATATATATATATATATAAAAGGCAATATGTTTGTGTGTGTGTATGTTTTTCTTCCTGTATGTTTTTTTTTTTTTTTCAGCCCTTTTATTTTAGTTTTTGCTTTGGGTTTGGCTCTAAGTAGGTATAATTGTAGTTCTTAGTCTCAGCCATGATACCATTTACTCAGAGGACTTATTTAGCCTTCAAAATTCAGTTTACGACGAAAAAAACTTATTTGATATCGATACCAGGGAATCAAAATTTGACTTACATCCAATCATTTTTCTTTCAGTCTACGGTTTCGCTTTAATTGGAGACAACTATTGCTTTTTAGTCTTTCGTGCCAACATCCAAAGAGTCTGAGCTCCAGGACCATGGATTAGCTTTAAAGCTTTCATTACACCCGAGCAACGCCGGGCTATCCTGCTAGTAAAAAATAGAATAATAAAAAAATAGGATGTAACAGCAACAAAATCAAGAAAGAAAGAAAAGAAATTTAAAAAAATGATGAACGTTATAACGTAGCAGAAAGAAACCAAAGAAGGAAAGAAACTAAATAAAAAAGAATGAAAAAAGAAAGTAAAAAGAAAGAAAAAAACGATGAATTTAAAGTAGCAGAGACAAAAGAAAGAAGAAATAAACAAACAAACAAAAAGAAAGAAGAAATAAACAAACAAACAAAAAGAAAGAATGATTTGAGTTGTGTTTTGTTTGTTTAACGGCATATCAACACCTCTGTGGGTTATTTAATGCAAAAAGGGTGGGTTTTAAGGTATTTTTTTAATGTTCAGTTATAGTGAGAAAGTTGATTTAGTCAGATTTTGATGAAAATGTTTGTTTTATTTTAGAAAACTGAAGAAGAAAGAATGAATGAATGAATGAATGAATGAATGAATGAATGAATACAAAGTAGGAGAAACGAAAGAAAGAAAGGAATAAAGAAAGTTGAATGAAATAAAAACAAAAAATGAACAAAAGAAAGGGAAAAAAACAGATGAAACAAAATGGATCAAAGGAAAGAAGAGAGAATGAAAGAAGAGAAGAAAAAACAAAAAATGAAGAATAAGTGTGTAATAAAAACAAAAGAAAGAAAGAAAGAATGAATGAATGAATGAATGAATACAAAGTAGGAAAAACAAAAGAAAGAAAGAAGGAAGGAAAGAAAGAAAGAAAAAAAGAAAGAAAGAAAGAAAGGGAAAGAATGTGATCTATGAATGCAACCGGCCTGATTATTTACGATAATCATCATGTTACGGAAATTAACGAAGATTAACGAAACTGGTTATAAACAACCGACAATTTGAAATGATTTGTTTGAACATTATTTTTTATCGATACTCGTATTTAAGTAGATATTTTGTTTATGATCAAACAGTATTATATATTTATTTCTACCGGCCTGATTATTTACGATATATTTTCGTTACAAAAATGTGTGTCATTTGGCAGGATTCGAACCTGCAATCCCTATCCACATAGGGAAAGCCACCAAGTAAACTGACGCCTCTTAGATCTCTCGACTACGAATGACGATCGGTCTAAACAAAGTCAAATTAATTAGTTCGAATCTAAGACGCGTCAGATCACTTGGTGGCTTCCCCAATGTGGATAGGGGGCGCAGGTTCGAATCCTGCCAAATGACACACATTCTTGTAACGAAAATTTATCGCAAATAATCAGAAATAAATATATAATACTGTTTGATTAAAAACATAATATCGACTTAAATACGAGAATTGATCAAATATAATGTAAAAACAAATCATTTCATATATATATATATATATATATATATATATATATATCTCGTTCGATCACCGAAGTTAAGCAACGTTGAGCCTGGTCAGTACTTAGATGGGTGACCGCTTGGGAATACCAAGTGCTGTAAGCGTCCAGTGACGGATGTGCGTTGTGGTGCTGTGGATGTCGGCTTGGAAGGAGAAATCGGTGAGCCGAATTCGAATTCCAGTTGAGTACCCTGCATTCACTTAAGCACTGGTATCCTTGGGAAAGGTATTAATCTGTCACTTCCCTCCAGTTATGGCTTAAATAGCAGGATGGGGCCTGGAGGCAACCCATCTAGTGTTGGTGTCACAATAAAGACACCCTTGGTAGCCTTGGCAAAGCATCAAGTATTCAGCTATTTGACAATATTATGAATTTCGTTATGAACTGCGTCAGGGTTCCAAATGCACAGGGAATACCGGAGGAGTGTAGTGAGTTCTATCTCGTCCAAGGCCGCAGGACGACGACGGGCGGATATAAGTGATATACAAGTTGAAGTTAAGCGTTCCCAGCAATAACCCATTTTTTTTCTTCTATTTATGTGAATTTGTATTGCTTTGTCGTACGTGACAGCTGAACAGTAGTCTAAGAAAATTCTGGTATGAACTTGCCTAACTCTTATCTAAATCTCTTTTGTTTCATTATCAAGACCAAACCGAGAATGTGAGCACTGTCACGCAATTTGTTTCGGCAGTGACAACGGCAATTCCTGTTGCAAGCCACATCCCGAGCGAGACCAGCAGATACAATAATGGTGAAAGAAAATCGTGTTTATGTCGTTTAAAACTTGTTCTGTCTAACATTTTCATCGTTTTTGTTTTTTGTTGTTTTTTTTTTGTTTTTTGTTTTTTTGTTTTTTTTTTGTTTTTTTGTTTTTTTGCTATTTCCTTGGATAGAAAATGGAAGCTATTTTTTTCATGGCGTTCGAGCTCTGCAAGTATCTGCGCATATTTTATTTATATCAGCTCAGAGTCTAAAAGGTTCATGACAAATGTAATTGTTTAAATAATGTTCCGAACGAAATGTCACGAGAAGCTTGTTATTAGTTAACAAATCTTCTGTCATTTATTGAAGACGACAAGATTTTGAGAGAAAAAAAAACATGTTTGCTGTCGACAAAAATGAAGAAATAAATAAACAGCAAAAAGCAAGTTATTGTTATTTATATTCCTCAGCAATCTGTCTCGTAAAATGTCGGGATGATTTGCTTGTTGATGCCATTATTTTTGTTGTTGTTATTATTATTATTATTATTATTATTATTATTATTATTATTATTATTATGTTATAAAGGTGAAAGTCCAGTTAAAAAGGAAATGCCCGTGCTGTGGAGGCTTCAATGGTGACCGATTTTAAATCATTCCAAATATTAAAGAAAGCAACAAAAAGATGTACAAAGATTTTAGTTCATCAAATATGGAGTAGTTATTTGGAGGGGGGTACAATCAGGGAGATGTTACTAAAAGAAATATTTTTCGTGCTTCTTTAAAACCCTGTACGTGACACAATGCCTGTCTGTCTGTCTGTCTCCCACATTTCATATCTACTTCTTCTTCTATGTGCCCTGTCCCTTCAGAACGTAGGCGATCATGGTTCTCCATGTCTCCCTATCCCTTGTGGCTCTTAGTATGTTTGCTCCTGTTGCTCCTGGCAACCCCCGTTCCGTCATACACCTGATCAAACCCTGCAAATATGTTATCCGTTGCCTTCCTCTGTCTCTTTTTCCTTCTATCTGACCAGTCAGAAGCAGGTTCTCCAGGCTCTCCTTCCTCATTGCGTGTCCCAGGAACTTCAGTTGTCTCTTCCTGATGCTCAGCATCAATTTCCTTTTTGTTGCCATTCTTTCTAACACTTCGTCGTTGCTTGTATGCTCAGTCCACGATATCCGTAGCCTCCTTCTGTAGAACCACATTTCGGCCGCTTCCAGTTTTGTCCTCATTTTCGATGATATTATCCAGCATTCACTGCCGTATTGAAGAACTGACATCACGTAGCAGTCCAGCATTCTTTTCTTTGTTTCCAGTGAGATTTTCCTGTGTGTTAGTATTTTGCTCAGCTTCTGGAACGCGTCCTTTGCCATGCCAATTCGCCTTCGGATCTCCGTGTCGCACTTTCCATCTCCTGTTAGAACACTTCCTAGGTACTTAAATTTTTGTACTTGCTTGATTCTGTTATCTCCCACCTGTATTTGACATTTTGGGTTGTATCTTTTGCTGATGACTCAGTTTTCTTAAAGTTTATTTGTAGTCCCTTTTTGTCACTCTCCACTGCTACTTTCTGTATGAGGTCTTGTAGTTTCCTTTCCGTGTCCGCAATCAACACTGTATCGTCCGCATATCTTATGTTGTTCAGGTTGTGGCCTCCAATAACAAATTCTGGCGTGTCATCTAGGGTCTTCAAAATATTCTCGCTGTACAGGTTGAACAAATCCGGTGAAAAGACACATTTTTCCTTGTCTTACGCCTTTTTCTATCTTTGTGTATCTACTGAGATCGTTACCTGTCCGTATGCAGGCCGTTTGCTGCCAGTATAGATTCTTGATTATTCTTATGTCTTTCCCGAAAATGTCTAGGCTGCCTAGCATCTCCATCAATTCTTTGTGTCGTATCTTGTCGAATGCTTTCGCGTAGTCAATGAAGCATAGGTACAAGTCTTTCTTCATTTGTATTGCCCTTTCGGAGAGCATCCTAATCATGAATATGGCGTTCCTTGTTCCAGTGTCTTTGACAAACCCGCACTGTTCCTGTCCTATCTCTGGCCTGATTCTGCTTCTCGCTCTATTAATCAGGATTCTGACAATCAGTTTTGTAATGTGACTCATTAAGCTGATAGTTCTGTGTAGTTCGCACTCGTTTGCACCAGGTTTCTTCGGCAGCGCTATAAATATCGACTTGCATAGGTCGTCTGGTATTATTCCGCTGCTATAAATTTCGTTTATTATGTCAGTAATTTTTTCTATGCCATATTCTTCTAAGGCTGTCAGCAGCTCTATCACTATGCCGTCTGGACCAGGTGCTTTGTTTCTGTTCATTTTGGCCATTGCAGCTTCCACTTCGGATTTTAGTATTTCCGGTCCATCCATCTCCTTGTGTATTCTCGGTTGTTATCGCTTGTCGCAAAAAAAGATCCTTTATATATTCTTCCCATCGCTGGAGTATTTCCTCTTTCTCTAATATGATTGTTCTTTCCTTGGATTTTATGCATCCTGTTGAGGAGCAGGTTGTTTGTCCTGTCAGTTCTCTTATCTCTTTATGCATCTCTGCTTTGTTGGTCCTGCTCAGTCTCTCTACTTCTGCGCATTTGTTGTTGAGCCATTCCTCTTTGGCTTGTCTGCATTTGTTCCTTATCTCCCTGTGAAGTTTCTTCTACTCTGCTCCATGTCTTGGCGTTATTTTTTGTCTCCTTTGCATCATGTGGAGTATCTCTTCAGTCATCCACTTGTTTTTTCTTCTGCGTCTGATTTCCTTTGGGGCTATGTTGTTCGCTGAGGTCACTATCGCTTCTTTTAGTGAATCCCATTTTGAGTACCCTTTTCTAATTTGTTCTTCATATTTCTTTCTCACGCTGTTATTGTATTCTTTCTGCAGAGTAAGGTCGTCCTCTAGCGTGTCGTATTGCAGCCGTGGTGATGTGCTGGGCTTCTTCAGTCTTCGGTGTTTCACTTTTAGTTTGAAGATGACTGAAACGTGGTCACTTCCGCAGTCGGTACCTGGGTATGTTTTGTATTGGACCACTGCGTTCCTGAATCTCTTGTTTATAGTTATATAGTCTATTTGGTTCTTCGTGTCGCCTCCTGGGCTTCTCCATATCCATAAACGTCGTGGGTGTTCTTGGAACCAGGTGTTAGAAATAACCTGGTCATTGGCTGAGCACCATTGGATCAATTTTTCTCCTCTTTCTTTGGGTTCTCCTAGTCCGAATTTGCCGTTCGTGTCTCCTTCTCTATCTTTACCTACCTTGCATTCATTTAAGTCCCCCATTATAATCCTATCTATCCATTTCAGTTTGTCGTATCTATCTATCTATCTATCTATCTATCTATCTATCTATCTATCTCAGTCTGTTTTTATCTATCCATCTCCCTGTCTGTCTATATATATATATATATATATATATATATAGTAATATTAATTACAGTAATAATACCAATATTAACAGTAAATACAGTAATAATACCAATATTAACTTCTGTCAAGACTAGCACTAATTAAACTACAAATGAGATCGTCTGGAAACCCACCGGGAAACTAACCCGGAGGGAAAAGAAGGGGAAGAAAAAAAGAAACAAACGAAATACCTGAACAAAAATTCAAGCACTCGTGAGAAAGAAAAAAACCCCAAGACGAAAACCTTAACAATAAAGACCTCAATACGAAAGCAGAGTACAAGAACAGTTCTCGATGACGTGCAGAAACTAAAAGAAAAAAACGGTAAATACCCTGATATAACATGGAGCATATTTTAAAAAAAAAAAAAACGGGGACCAGACATGACGGTGATGATGTTTTCAGATTATGCCAAGAAGAGAAGTTAGCCATATTTCCAGAACAAGAAATGTTACTAAATGAAAGATCCGAAGAAATGACAGGAGGTAAATATATCAGAAAATATATTTCAGGATAATAAAAACCCGGATGCAAGTGGTAACAATTCTTGAAATATGTGGTTTCCGGCTTTCTCTTTTCCAATCTTTTCACTCTTTTCTTTCTTTTGTTTTTTTCCTCAATTGGAGTAGATAGACTAAACTATCGCCCGGTTCACACTCCACCCACATCTATTGAACAGGTGTAGAGGCCCATCCCTTGTTCCCTGTTTAGGATGTGGTTTCCGGCTTTCTCTTTTCCAATCTTTTCACTCTTTTCTTTCTTTTGTTTTTTTCCTCAATTGGAGTAGATAGACTAAACTATCGCCCTGTTCACACTCCATCCACGTCTATTGAACAGGTGTAGAGGCTCATCCCTTGTTCCCTTTTTAGGATGTGGTTCCCGGCTTTCTCTTTTCCAATCTTTTCATTCTTACGTAGCCCCCTGCGCTTCAGTGGCATTACTGCCTTGCTTGGGGTGATATGATTAAAGAAAAAAAAACTCTTCTCTTATTTTGAAATTGCACTTATTTTAAATTTTCATTTGTGCATGCCGAAAATTCCTGTGTTGCGTTTGGAAAAACGTTGGAGAATCAATTGATATAAAACGCCTGAAGACACCGAAAGTTTGAAACCAAGGTTGCGTAAGCGACTGACTTCCAAATGAAAATATTTAAAAGCTCTAAATTATATATGTATTGAGCAGTTTTAATACAACTGCATACTGATCTAATATAAATATGAGCAATAACTGGTTAATAATTATATATATATATATATATATATATATATATATATATATATATATATATATATATATATCATGGACTCTCCCATCGATTTCGATGTATGAGGGTCTAACCTTAGTAAGACATCAACACAAAGATTTGTTTATAGTGGTGAAGGCATTGTGTAGCACCATCCACACTTTTTGGAACTGCTGATAACAAACAATCAGTGCAGAAATCTGCCACAGATCGCATGAACAGCAGACCTCAATTATTTAACCCATAATTGGAGGGAACGGACGGATTAATACCTTTCCCAAGGGTACTAGTGCGCAAGTGAATGCAGTGTGCTCGACTGAAATTGGAACTCGGTTCACCGATTTCCCCTTCCAGGCCGACAACCACCGCACCACAACGCACAACGCATATATATATAGTGTCATCGGCAGACAGATCTGTTTCGCTGTATCACAGCTCACCAGTACGGTTAGACTCCGATTGCTTTTTAACCCAGGACTGAAACCCAACTGAATTGGGCTATGGGTGTTCGGTAGAAGAAGGCAGACTTTTTAGCGTGTATATGATCATTATACGCGCCCAATAGCCAGAGTGCTCTAATTCATTTTACTGTATGAGCCATGCGTACACGCCAGAGTAGCTACTGTTTTTCAAAGTTTACCATTCTTCCAGAGTGTTCAATCAGGGTGTGAGAGCGTAAATATATATATATAGTACTGTGAAAAACTATTGGGACAAGAACTAATTTATCTTTTATGAGGCATATTGACAGAAAATAATATCTATCTATCTATCTATCTATCTATCTATCTATCTATCTATCTCAGTCTGTCCATATCTATCTATCTATCTATCTATCTATCTATCTATCTATCTATCTATCTATCTCAGTCTGTTCAGATCTATCTATCTATCTATCTATCTATCTATCTATCTATCTATCTATCTATCTATTTATCCCAGTCTGTTATCTATCTATCTATCTATCTATCTATCTATCTATCTATCTATCTATCTATCTATCTATCTATCTATTTCAGACTGTTTAGATCTATCTATCTATCTATCTATTTATCTCAGTCTATTCATATCTATCTATCTATCTATCTATCTATCTATCTATATATATATATATATATATATATATATATATATATATATATATATCAGTCTGTTCGTATCTAAACCTTTTCATATCTTGATATCAATCTTTCCCATCCGCTTATGATATGAATTGATCTTTTGATGGACGCCATTAAGAGATAACTTTTACATAATTACATGTGGACGACGAAATGAACGAAAGAGACGGGAAACATTTATTGTTGGGCAGCATTATTTTTTTCTTGTGAAACAAACATTCACCAAACCATCAGAACAGCTTATATCAAGCAAACCGATTCTCTCTGTATTATGAGTTAATATAATTTATTTATTTCTTCATTTCTTTATGATTAAATTGTTTAATCATTTCACTTATACATGTTGAAGAAGCAGGGGGAAAAAAGGATCCGGGCTCCATCAGATAGTCGGGTTCGTGGGTCACATAATAAAACTCATCATCCGAATTCGTGATCCTGAAAGAAATGTAAATCTTACGAGAGCCATTTTCTCACCGACTTCCTTTTGGCTCTTCTACAAATATTTGCATGACAAATGCTCTAACGATTTTGTTTCGCTTGGTGCGCAGACCACATGAAATTAAGCGTGTTAAGATTGACATATAAATCTACCATCCGTCCGTGCATTGAAAACTGCTACCACGTCTGGCTGGGGGCTCCTGCTATCCACCTAGGTGTCCTTGACAAAATACAACTGAGAATCTGTAATGTGATCGATCTCGACTTAGCATCCGCCCGTGGATTGAATACAGCTGCCATATCTAGCCGGGTGCTCCTCCTATCCACCTAGGGGTCCTTGACAAAATCCGTCTTGCACATATATAAATCTACCATCCGTCCGTGCATTGAATGCTGCTGCCACGTCTGGTCGGGTGCTCCTGCAATCCACCTAGGTGTCCTTGACAAAATACAACTGAGAATCTGTAATGTGATCGATCTCGACTTAGCATCCGCCCGTGCATTGAATACTGCTGCCACGTCTGGTCGGGGGCTCCTGCTATCCACCTAGGTGTCCTTGACAAAATACAACTGAGAATCTGTAATGTGATCGATCTCGACTTAGCATCCGCCCGTGGATTGAATACAGCTGCCATATCTAGCCGGGTGCT
Source organism: Ascarosepion bandense (assembly GCA_037127315.1). Classification (NCBI taxonomy): domain Eukaryota; kingdom Metazoa; phylum Mollusca; class Cephalopoda; order Sepiida; family Sepiidae; genus Ascarosepion; species Ascarosepion bandense. Next base: position 1,667,888 of record JBBBDQ010000855.1, read on the forward strand.
CCTCCTATCCACCTAGGGGTCCTTGACAAAATCCGTCTTGCACATATATAAATCTACCATCCGTCCGTGCATTGAATGCTGCTGCCACGTCTGGTCGGGTGCTCCTGCAATCCACCTAGGTGTCCTTGACAAAATACAACTGAGAATCTGTAATGTGATCGATCTCGACTTAGCATCCGCCCGTGCATTGAATACTGCTGCCACGTCTGGTCGGGGGCTCCTGCTATCCACCTAGGTGTCCTTGACAAAATACAACTGAGAATCTGTAATGTGATCGATCTCGACTTAGCATCCGCCCGTGCATTGAATACTGCTGCCACGTCTGGTCGGGGGCTCCTGTTATCCACCTAGGTGTCCTTGACAAAATACAACTGAGTATCTGTAATGTGATCGATCTCGACTTAGCATCCGCCCGTGCATTGAATACTGCTACCACGTCTGGTCGGGGGCTCCTGCTATCCACCTAGGTGTCCTTGAAAAAATACAACTGAGTATCTGTAATGTGATCGATCTCGACTTAGCATCCGCCCGTGGATTGAATACAGCTGCCATATCTAGCCGGGTGCTCCTCCTATCCACCTAGGGGTCCTTGACAAAATCCGTCTTGCACATATATAAATCTACCATCCGTCCGTGCATTGAAAACTGCTACCACGTCTGGCTGGGGGCTCCTGCTATCCACCTAGGTGTCCTTGACAAAATACAACTGAGAATCTGTAATGTGATCGATCTCGACTTAGCATCCGCCCGTGGATTGAATACAGCTGCCATATCTAGCCGGGTGCTCCTCCTATCCACCTAGGGGTCCTTGACAAAATCCGTCTTGCACATATATAAATCTACCATCCGTCCGTGCATTGAATGCTGCTGCCACGTCTGGTCGGGTGCTCCTGCAATCCACCTAGGTGTCCTTGAAAAAATACAACTGAGAATCTGTAATGTGATCGATCTCGACTTAGCATCCGCCCGTGCATTGAATACTGCTACCAGATCTAGACGGGTGCTCCTCCTATCCACCTAGGGGTCCTTGACAAAATCCGTCTTGCACATATATAAATCTACCATCCGTCCGTGCATTGAATGCTGCTGCCACGTCTGGTCGGGTGCTCCTGCTATCTACCTAGGAGTCCTTGACAAAATACAACTGAGTATCTGTAATGTGATCGATCTCGACTTAGCATCCGCCCGTGCATTGAATACTGCTACCACGTCTGGTCGGGGGCTCCTGCTATCCACCTAGGTGTCCTTGACAAAATACAACTGAGTATCTGTAATGTGATCGATCTCGACTTAGCATCCGCCCGTGCATTGAATACTGCTACCACGTCTGGTTGGGGGCTCCTGCTATCCACCTAGGTGTCCTTGACAAAATACAACTGAGTATCTGTAATGTGATCGATCTCGACTTAGCATCCGCCCGTGCATTGAATACTGCTACCACGTCTGGCTGGGGGCTCCTGCTATCCACCTAGGTGTCCTTGACAAAATACAACTGAGTATCTAATGTGATCGATCTCGACTTAGCATCCGCCCCTGGATTGAATACTGCTGCCATATCTAGCTGGGTGCTCCTCCTATCCACCTAGGGGTCCTTGATAAAATCCGTCTTGCACATATATAAATCTACCATCCGTCTGTGCATTGAATGCTGCTGCCACGTCTGGTCGGGTGCTCCTGCTATCCACCTAGGAGTCCTTGACAAAATACAACTGAGTATCTGTAATATGATCGATCTCGACTTAGCATCCGCCCGTGCATTGAATACTGCTGCCATATCTAACCGGGTGCTCCTGCTATCCACCTAGGTGTCCTTGACAAAATCCGTCTTGAACATTTATAAATCTACCATTCATCCATACATTGAACACTGTTGCCATATCTGGTCGAGTGCTCCTGTTATTCATCTCGAGATTCTCGTCAGAATCCATCTTGCACATTTATAAATCTATCATTCATCCATGCATTGAATACTATTGCCATATCTGGTCGTGTGCTCCTGCGACTCATCTTGAGGTCCTCGACAAAATCCAAAGAAGGATCTTCGATGTAATAGGTCGTGACTTGAGATCTCCACTTCAGTCACTTTCTCACCCACGGGACATGGCTCCCTTCTATCTTTTCTACAAATATTTTCATGGCAACTGTTCTGACAAGTTTTTTTTTTTTTTTTTTTTTTTTTTGCCTGGTGAGCCGACTACATGAACTTAAGTGTGTTAAGATTGGCATATAAATCTACCATCCACCCGTGCATTGAATACCGCTGCCACATCTGGTCGGGTGCTCCTGTTATCCATACCGGGGTCCTTGGCAAAATCCAGCGGAGAATCTGTAATGTGATCGATCCAAACTTGGCAGCCCACTTACGATCACTTTCTCACCGGCGCAATGTGGCTTCCATGCGTATCTTCTACAAATACTTTCACGGCTTCAGCCCCGATGAACTTAGCTCCTGGTGCAACCTCTGTACGAATTTACTCGAACCACAAGATTAGCAACTAGGTCCCACCCTTTTACTGTGAAACCAATAAAATGTAAATGCAAATTCTACTCCAACAGCTTCTTTTCTCGCACTTCCCGCCTGTAGAATTCCCTTTTGTTTACTTGCTTCCTCGACAAGAATTTAAATGTAAAGTCAATAGTCATCTCCTATCTCACTAACTTGCTCCTTTCTCCGTCCACTGCACTCTCATCAGTATTCTAATCCTTCTCCTACCCACTTCTTGACACCCCCTATAACCTGTCACTCTTTCTCATAACTTACCTCCTATGTAACCCCCTGCAAAACAGTGGCAGTAAAATGCCTTGCTTGGGGCGATATGATTATTAAAAAAAAATTTCTATATTTTATAAATTGTATATAAAGTGGGGGTCAATTCTACATTACAATCAATATATAAATTGAGCCCTCACTTTATGGCCACAGTCACTTTTCTCTTACCCACTTCCTGACACCCCCTATAACCTGTCACTCTTTCTCATAACTTTCCTCCTAAGTAACTCCCTGCGCACCAGTGGCAGTAAAATGCCTTGCTTGGGGCGATATGATTATAAAAACAAAAAGATCTTCATTTCACTGCCTTCGTATGGCGAAAAAGTGTTCTACAAAATGGAAAATCAGAGCATGCCTTCGGTTTGGCATAACTTTAGGCACTAACTAGGAAAATGGTCTAAGATTTGGGGAAGAGCTCAAAGAGGTTCGACTGGTATCTTGTCACGTCAGGAAGAAAGTAATGGCAACCTACTGCAAGAAAATCTTTTGCCCAGTCAGCCATGCCTCTTTCGGGACATAACCACTCAATTCTACAATGATCTGGGCTGGTTGATAAGCGACGAAGAAGTCTCTGCAATATATATAATATATAATCAACTAAGAAATTTTATACTGTATCAATTACTAGCATCATAGCCCGGCGTTGCCCGTGCAACTCAGAACATTTTAGTAGTAGGAGAAAATGCCAATGAGAGTAGTTGATAACAACAACAACAAATAATAATAATAATAATAATAATAATAACAAACATCCAGTAGAATCTCGAGTATTGAAGATAGCTTGGCGAGCATTGGCTTGGGCCTCGTAGTCAGAAATGAAATAAATTTGCAAGAAAGATTTGATGTTTTGTGTTACATTGTAAACAACATTGCGTTTGTTCCTGTTTCAAAATTACGGGGGGGGGGGGAATATTTACATTTTTTGTTGACTAAATGAATTTAACATAAAAAATAAAAAATATTTATTTTGTTATTCTTTTTTTAATCATATCACCCCGAGCCAGGCGGTAACGCTACTGATGTGCAGTGGGCTACATAAGAGTACAAAGATTAGAGGAGAGTGAAGAGAAGGACGAATCAGTTAGAAAGGAGCAAGAGAAGGATGGGAATACAGGTGTGATGATAGTTGCAAATGTGGAGAGAAAGGAAAAGATATACAGGACGGTGTGGAAAGAGCTAGGGTCAAGTAGTTAAGAGATGAGTATTGACCTTGCATTTAAATTCCTGGAGGTTGTAGCCGTCAGGAAAGCAAGAATAAGGAAGCGAGTTTCACAGGCGTGAAGTGCGGGAAAAGAAGCTGCAGGAGTAGAATTGTCGCCAGCATTTGGTTGATCTAACTATGAATGGATGAGGCCCAGTTGCCAGTCTGGTTGCACGAGTAAACACCTGTTGTGGAGTCACCAGTGACTTAAGTTCGTTGGAGCAGAAGCCATGGAAGTATTTATAGAACAGGCAAAGGGAAGCCACTTCTCGTCGGTGGGAAAGTGGCTGTAGTCGAGCCGCCAAGTCGGTACCTATCACATTACTGATTCTCCTTTGGAGCTTATCAAGAACACGGAGATGAACAGCAGGGGCACCTGACCATATATGGCAGCAGTACTCCATGCACGGACGAATGGTTGATTTGTATATATGCAGGATAGTTTCAGGTGGGAAAAACTTCCTGGTTCCACACAGTGACCCAACCTTCCTAGCAGTGGATTTAGCTAGTGACTCAATGCAGTGGTTCCACTTGAGATCGGAATAGAGGGTGAGGCCGAGGAGGTGCATAGTATTGCTTTCGGGGAGACTCGCTTGGTCCATGCTTATAGGAGACAGGAAAAGTTGCCTGTGATGATTGACAGACAGCAGTTTGGTCTTACTGAAATTAGAAATATAAAAAACTATTATGCTCTCAGTTCAGAAATTTTCGAAGAATATTTAATAATGTAGACATTTAATTTTAGAGGAAGCAGTTACATTAATGTCACACGAATTACAGACACCTTTTTTACATTTTTGTTACATATTTTGTTTTTGTTTGAAAAAACACTTTTTTTTTAATATTTCTTTTGTTTCAAAATTACGGTAAAAATATTCATATTTTTTTGTTGACCAAATGAATTTTTAAAACGTTGGAATAAAAATTAAATATAAAGGCTCATTTTTTTAAATTTTAATAAAAAATACTTTTGTCGCGTTTGATACGTGTGATTCGATTTCTGTGATGTAATTCGGCAACCATCTTAGACCTTAGATGTTTTACGAAGCAAATGTAAACTATCTGCTCCATTGGCCAAAAAGTGCAAAAGGGAAAATTGCTGAACTTAAACTCAAAAAGTATCTGTCGACCTGGCTTACATTAAAAAATCTATTTTCTTTTGTTCTGCATAAACGAGATTTGATGTTCTGTGTGACATGGTAAACAACATTGCGTTTGTTTTTGTTTCAAAATTACGGGGTAAAATATTTACATTTTTTGTTGACTAAATGAATTTAACATAATAAAAATTATTTATTTTGTTTTCTTGAAATTAGAAATATAAAAACCATTACGCTCTCAGTTCAGAAATTTTCGAAGAATATTTAAAAATGTAGGCATTTAATTTTAGAGGAAAAAGATACATTGATGCCACACGAATTTACAGACAGTTGATTTCCTGCATGAAATATTTAGCAAAAAATAGATTTATTCTTTTTTAATTTAATTTTCTGAAGTATGAAATATTAAATCTGAAAAAAAAGACTTAAATAATTAAATTAACCATTGGCACTTTTTTTATATATTTTGTTTTTGTTTGAAAAAACACTTTTTTTTTAAATATTTCTTTTGTTTCAAAATTACGGAGGAAAATATACACATTTTTTGTTGACTAAATGAATTTTTAAAACGTCGGAATAAAAATTAAATATAAAAGCTCATTTTTTTTTAATAAAAAAAATATTTTAGTCGCGTTTGACACGTGTGATTCGATTTCTGTGACGTAATTTAGAAACCATCTTAGACGTTTTAAGGAGAAAATGTAAACAATCGGCTCCATTGGACAAAAAGTGCGAAAGGGAAAATTGCTGAACTTAAACTCAAAAAGTATGTGTCGACCTGGCATCCCTGTAGATATATGTCCCGAGAAAGTTTGAAATGGCATAGCTTAAGAAATATAGACGTGCATAGGGAACAGTCACACACAAACTCACAGATAGCCTTATATATATATATATATATATGTCTGATTAAATAAATTACAAACATTGCGTTGCTTATTTTTCATAAAATGTTATATTTGAAGCAGTAATTTTTAGCAACACAGCTTTGCAGTTATTTTTTGTTACTCTAACTCACACCCTTGAAGATGATCTCGGAAAAAGATTGAAAGTACTTGGGTACATTGAGAAATGAATGATAATAACATCTGTCAACGTTACGGCTGATTTTTTACATCTTTCAATTATAATACGCGAAAGATTGTCCGAGAGTATGAACGGATTTTATTAAAAGTAAGCAGACACAATGTTTGCAATTTATTTAATCTGACATGTCTAAAAGTAAATTTGCTACCTAAATACACAAATATATATATGTGTGTGTGTGTGTGTGTGTGTGTGTGTGTGTGTGTGTGTGTGTGTGTGTGTGACCAAGTAGAAGGTTTAAGAAATAACAAAATATGTCTTATAGAAATATTGTATATTTAACAGTAAATACAACAAAAGAATATTACACGACTATCTATCTATCTCATTCTGTTCATTATCTATCTATCTATCTATCTATCTATCTATCTATCTATCTCATCTTGTTCATTATCTATCTATCTATATATATATATATATATATATATATATATGTATATATATATATATATCATCTTGTTCATTATCTATCTATCTATCTATCTATCTATCTATCTCATCCTGTTCATTATCTATCTATCTATCTATCTATCTATCTATCTATCTATCTATCTATCTATCTATTACGCTCTCATCAACTGTGCACTCTGGAGAAATGGTAGATCTTAAAAACAGTCGCTACTACTTTGAAAAAACTGTATACATGAATTACGTTCACTGTTTTTGTCTTTAGTTTTACGACAAACATTTTACGAGTTAACAACATTCCCTTTTCTTAAGGTTTCTATTCCTTATTACGAAATAATAAAAAATTGGATAAGTTTAATGGTAAATGTTAATAATTTCCATTAATCCAATGCGTATCTTGCTTTTCTGGCAATTCAAATTTCTAAGTGAGAAGACTCAGTCTTTTCTCATTTTTACGTATAGCTCGTATGAAATGAAAAATGTTCAATATCTTTTTCTTTCCGAGTTAATTTATAAAGGTTCCGTAAATTTCCGTATTTCCTTTGGGCTTTCTGAGTTCTGGTGCTGATTGCGGTATTGGAACCTCAAACGTGTCAAAGACAACGTCCATAATGTCATCTTCTATGGGATCCCTATCGACTACGTTTTCATACCATTTTCCAATTTGGATTACATGACGTTTGTATATAAACTACGGTCCGTGAACCATGTAAATCATGTTACTAATTTGTCTGTATGTTGTTCCCATCTTCTAGTAAGCTTTATTATTCCCAAATACACGAAAAAAGAACCTTTTCACCGATCTTAAAGCGCTTTTTAAGAACTTTATTTCTAATTCCTGCTTTCATTTCACTCGGAAGAAATTTGTCAAAATGCCGATTTTATTTTCCTGGCAAACATGACCTCCGCTGGTGTCTTGGCAGATAGAGCACTGCTTTTAGGGGGTTACACGATAGACCAGCAAAAACTGCTGTATAGCCATCTCGGTGGAAGTACCTCTCGCCTTTCTCAGTGTTCTTTTGAAATTGTCCGCAAAACGCTCTGCTTGTCCATTATCTTTTGGGTGATATGGAGCCGTGGTAATATGTTCGATCAAGAAAAACTGACAAAAATCCTTAAATTCACAAAATGTGAACTGTGTGGCATTGTCTGTTACGATACAGTCAGTCAGTTAAGTACCATACGTTATACACGCTTGGGAGATCATGTCTCAAAAGAGACATGACTGATTGTGCAGAAGATTATCCCGCAGTAGGTTGCCATTACTTTCTCCGGTAGACTGGTTGCCAACCGAGACTACAGAACCCAGTGTGTCCTGCTATTTAACCCAAAACTGGCGGGAAGAGATGGATTAATACCTTTCCCAAGGGTATTTGCGCGTAAGTGAATGCAAGGAATTGAACTGGAATTTGAACTCGGCTCCCCGATTTCTCGTTGCGAGCCGATATTCACTGCACCACAACGCACATTCTAGCAAAAACGCCGAAACAGTAAAATAGCACCTGTAAAAATTTCGGCTTCTTACATTTCAGTATCTCTGGGCACTTGGAATAATTGTCGACTATTCCAAGAGAGAAAAAGCTATCAAGTAGACCAGCAAAATCAATGTGTATCCGCAACCACAGATTTTTAGGCCAGTGATTGAATTTTATCGGGGGTGCTCATCCTTTGCACGATCTTACAATGTTTTCAATATCTTTGTCCATGTTGGTCCAGTAGACGTAACTCCTTATCAGACTCTTCATTCTTGAAGTTCTCGGATGTACAATATGGAATTCCTTTAATGTTCTTTTCTGTAGTGTAGATGGGATTACTACTGTGTCTTCATACATTAGAATGTCGTTACAGAATGAGTAAACTTCTGAGATATTCTGGTTTTTACCATTTAGTTTGTACTTTACTTTCTGTATGAACTCATCATCGGACGCTTTTTCTATTATATCGTCATCTAAACTTATTTATAAATGGAACTTTGTCTCTGTGTGTCTATGTGCCTGTGTGTGTGTCCGATGCTCTCGCTTTTCATGAGGACGTCATCGAGATAGGCCAACGCAAAATCCAGACTATTTAACATGGTGTCCATGAGCTGTTAAAAAATGGGGGGGGGGCACCTTAACCCCGAACGGAAGTCTCAAAAATTTGTACAAACCCTTGTATGTGTTTATGCAAAGGAGCATCGAGCATTCTTCGTCTACGGGTATTTGCAGATAAGCGTCGCTTCAATGTTAGAAAAGTATTTTTCTCCACTGAGCTTAGCGAATATCTCCCCTGAACTTGGAAAGGGTTAATGGTGATCATTTAGGGCGCTGTTCAGTCGAGAAATCAACACATACACGGATTTCTTTGTTCTCTTTTTAATATTAACTGTGGGAAATGACCATTCACTATATTTAATGTTTTTCAGAACTCCTATTTCCTCAAGTTGATTCAAATTCTCATCAATTTGATCTAACGAGGCAAATGAGACGTTATGTTTTTTTTTTTTGTTGTTCTTGAAAACTGGGTTTACGTTTGGTTTTAACTCAAACTTAGCATACACTTTTGTGCATTTTCCTAATACTCCACTGAAAACGTCAGGAATTTTTTATAAGTTCACCATTCAAATTTTCTGCTTCGTCAGTCAAATTTTCAACTTTTTGACATAATGAGTTAATAGGCATAGCCCAAAATTGAAACTGTTCTAACCAATCAGTCCCGAACAAATTGCCCGTATTCTTCATAATATACGCCTTTAGTTTTAAAGTTTTACCTTTGAATGACACGTTCGTTATAAGTTCGCCCATGAATTTAATAGGGTCGCCAATACACTTTTAGCTATTCGGTTACTTTTAAACAAAGTCGGCTTACCCTGTTTTTCTAGGTTTGATAATTAATTATGGATAAGTCTGAATTCGAATCAAGCTGTAGCCTTATATTTTTGTTAAATATTTGTACTTCAATACATTTCCTGATGTTACTGATTTCTAGTTCATCAGACTTGGTAATTTTTACAAAACTATTTTTGTCTTGTTTTTAAACCTGCAGTAAGAAATTTTGTATTCCAATTTATCGCAATTAAAATATTTTTTATCTTTAAAAGGACAATCTATATACCAATGTAATTGACCACACCTGATGCATGGTCTTGACGGCAAAGTAACTTTATTATTTTTTTTATTTTTATATTTTTTGTCGTATTTTTTAATGTGAGCCACGCCACATTATTTGATGTTTTTATCCTCTCTGACGCTCACGAAACGTTGGCAGTCTTCAACAACTTGCTGTAAAGTAACGCCGAGCACGTTTTCAAGCTTGTTAAGTACCCCGTATGCATTTTAGCATCTTTCTCTGAAATCAAACCCATTGACGAAAATCAGGCATTTGAAATTATTGGCGTTTAACTCTACCAATCTGAAGTCATCGCAGTGTTTATTGACTACACTCGCGAAAGTAGTATAATCTTCGTCTTCTTTGCGGGTGAGATTCATGCATTTCTAACGCTTGTGGAATAGTGATATTTTTGGATTGAAGAGTTCTGTTAATGATTGAACCGCGTTTTTAAATTTCAAGTCGCTGTTTTTCTTAGGCAAAATATAGTTTACAAACTTAATATATTCTGCTGTGACTAATTTCCTGAACAATAGGCGAACCTTTTTATGGTCAGCCCAACTTGCACAATCTGTATTGTCCTCGCGACGTTTAAAGTACGAAACGAATGTAATTTCTTCTTCAGGTGCGAACGTAAAGTTTTCAATAGCACTCCATGTAGCATTTTGAGATAAGCGCTTTCGCTGTCCTAATTTTGGTTTTTGAGGGATATATTATACAAGAGTCTTTGCTTATTCTATGTGTGAAGGAGCATCTCTTCAAGTTTCTGTTGTCTAACCTGAATTCCAAGATGCGATTCCTCAAATTTATTCTGGTATTCTGCGTTGGAATTTCTCTTGTCTTTCCAAACGTTTCTGTTTCAAAAGTAGTTGTTGTTCCTCTTGATGTTTCATCAAATCTAGCATTGGACTTTTTAATTCATTCATTTTACTGCGGTGGTACGTAAAATAAGAAATGAGACAGGAAATTTCATTCTCCTTGTGACTTTAGCCATAAATGTAAATTAATACAATATAGGCACCTGTAAATATCATTTTAACTACTCAATAATCATATAAAATTAAGAACATGTTCTCCATAATCTAATGTTTTATTTTGCTTTAAATATTGATTTTAAATTTTGTTGTATCGTGCAATGAAGAGATACACAGTGAAATGTAGATAAACTACTTTATTAACAGAATGGTACAACCAAGATGTATATACAGTATTTACATTCTCTCGGAGTAGTAGGTGTTACTTCCCGAAGTCCGTGATAATGACAACTTCCCGTGCTAAGCACACATTGTCTTTTATACATGCAGGCGACCAGATGTCACATGGTACGAGCCACGACACAACAAATTTATTTAGTTCTTCTTCTATGCGCCATGTCCCTTCAGGACGTAGAGGATAATGACCTTTCACATCACTTTCGCCCTTGTCGCTCTTAATACCCTTCTGTTATCCCACTCAATCCCCGCTCTACAATCCATCTGCTCAAGTTCACCAAGTACGTCATGCGTTGCTTTCCCTTGCCTCTCTCTTCCCCTCTATCCATCACATGCACATCAGGTTCTCCAAGCCCTCCATCCTCATTGCATGTCCCAAAAACTTAAGTTGTCTTTTCCTGATGTTAAAAGACAAATTTCTTTTCGTTTCCATCCTCTCCAAAACCTCATCATTGCACACATGCTCGGTACACTAGATCCTCAGCATCCTTCTGTAGAACCACATTTCAGTTGCTTCAAGTTTTTCGTTCGTCTTTGATGAGATTTTCCAGCACTCGCTGCCCTATTGAAGGACAGACATCACATAGCAATCCATTACTCTCTTCTTTGTTTCCAGCAAAATTTTCTTGTCTCTTATTACTTTACTCAGCTTCTCGAATGCATCCTTGGCCATGCTAATACACCTTCAGAACTCGGTATCGCACTTTTCGCCCTCTGTCCAACACTTCGCAGAGATTTAAATTCTTGTACCTGTTTGATCTTAGTATCTCCAACTTGTAATTGGCACTTTGTGCTCCACATTTACTGATTACCATGTATTCAGTTTTCTTGTAATTGATAAGTAGTCCTTTCTTCTCGCTTTCTTTAACCATTTATTTAGTTATGATGTAATGAACAGGTAATGAATATGTATATACCTTGGTACCCCCTCACTGGAATGTGATTGGCTGGTGTCAGCCATAAATATAGACTAAGGCGAGGAGGTCCATAGGTCCACTACGGCTATTGGTCTTCCATTAGAGATCTACAGGTCTTCGACTAGAGATCTACGACTGTTGGTCAACGTCTATTGACTACGCCTACGTCTCAGGATACTGCATACGACGAGTACCGTCCATTACGTCTACGTACTAGATTGTTCTACCCGGTTACATTGGCCTAAACCACTAAACTACCTCGACTGATATATATATATATATATATATATATTCCTTTCAGGGATATATCAAGTTAAGATACTTATTTTCTGAAAATGTCGTTTATTATATGTGTATATAAAAATTGGTACGTTCATACACCTAAAAAATGCAAAATGAAAGAGACATGACTAATTGGGCAGATCATCTCACAGTAGGTTGCCATTGTTTTATGCGGTAGACTGTTTGACAGCCAAGGCTATAGAACCCAATCTGCCCTGTTATTTGACTCATAGCTAGAAGGAGAAGAGATATATTATATTATTACGTAGTACAGTGGGGGATCAGTTTATTACTTCATAACAATAGAAAACCAATCCCCCACTTTATGAGCAGTAGAAGCCTTAATCATAATTCCAACTATTATATTATTTTATCATCCCGCAGTAAGTTACTTTCTGCGGTAGACTGGTTACCATCCAAGGCTATAAAACCTAATCTATACTGTTATTTAATCCATAACTAGAAGGAAGTAGACGGATTAATACCTTTCCCGAAGGTATTTGCGCGTAAGTAAATTCAAGAAATTCAACTGGAATTCGAACTCGGCTCCCCGATTTCTCGTTCCGAGCCGATAACCACTACACCACTACGCACATAAACCCCTGTAATAGTCGCTTCTTTAGAAATTGATGGTGTTTACATTAAGGTACGAAACTGAACAAATATGTAGGTTCAGAGAGTGTGAAAAAGATTTGCGTTGATAAGGCACGATTCAAATTTGTCTGATTATAGACGCACTTCATGGCTAAGACGTCAGACCTAATTCTCCTGCAAGAGGGTGGGTCGCTGGTTCGAATGTTGCGGAGTGTACATATTTTATTTTAATATGATTTCTCGGACATTCAGGCCTATAAGTGAAAATAAATGAATAGACATCTCAATAAAAAAAAATTTAAAAAAAACGCCGCGTCTACTCAATTGTAATGTGATCGATCCCGACTTGGAAGCTCAGATACAGTCGCTTTCTCACCGACGCAATGTGGCTTCCCTGTGTCTCATCTACAAATATTTTCACGGCTTCAGCCCCGATGAACTTAGCTCTCTGGTGACCCCTATGTATGGATTTCCTCGAGCCACAAGATTAGCAACTAGATCCCACCCTTTTACTGTGAAACCGATAAATTGTAAACGCAAATTCTACTCCAGCAGCTTTTTTTCTCGCACTTCCCGCCTGTGGAATTCCCTTCTGCATACTTGCTTTCCCGACAGCTACAACCTTCAAGAATTCACATGTAAAGTCAATAGTCACCTCATGTCTCACTAACTTACACCCCCTCTCTCACACATGCTTTTTCCTGCATCCACCCCACTCATCAATATTTTCTTCCTTCTCACACTATCTTCCTGACACCCTCTGTAGCCTATCACACTTTCTCATAATATTCCTCCTAGGTAACCCTCTGCACAACAGTGGCAGTTAAATGCCTGGCTCGGTGCCCTCACGATTATATTTAAAAAAGTATGACTCAGTCTGGAGAGTGCCATATACGCTTGGGCAATTATTTCTCGAAAAAGACATGACTGACTAGACAAAAAATTTTCCCGCAGTAGATTGCCATTAATTTCTGGAATAGACTGATTGCCAAACTAAGTTATTGTTGGGGCGTTCTCCACATTTCCACGGAAATGGACTATTCTAATCACTATATAAAATAGTAGTGATTATACCTCCCCGAAGGAAGTCAAGTGAGCGAGTCAGTCGGGTATTTCCGGTATTGCACCGGAAGTGTTCTACTAGTCAATCTATCACGTCTCTACGATGATACTGTATACTAATTACCTTGTTCTGTATTCTACTAATCCTCACCTCTTGTAAATACTTCTCTTTCCTGACAATACACCTACTTTTATACTAATACGTTGTTTTGTATTATTTCACATAATTCTGTTACCTGACGTAACTGTTATAAATCCCAATCAGTCCTGCTATTTAACCCATAGCTAGAGCAAGAAGCGAAGGTTTAATACGTTTCTCAATCGTATTTTCGCGTAAGTATATACAAGAAATTCAACTGAAATTCGAACTCGACCCTCCATTTCTCGTTCCGAGCCGATATCCACTGCACCGCAAATAGGTATTCATTTAAAATAAAGTTTAATTAATAAAGTCTGTCGGATTAATAGGTAAAAATTAATTACTTTAGAAGTAAGTGTGTGCGTTTCTAATGTTTTATAATCGTTTCGTCCCTAGCGCGGCAGTACTGCCACTGGTGCGTATGGGGTTACAGTGAGAGGAGAGCAAAGAGAAAGAACAACAAGTTATAGGGGGTGTCAGAGTATGGATAACAGAAGAATGGGAATACTGGAAGTGAAGGGGGTTACGTGTGTTGTGGAGTACTTTTCGCCCTGAAGGTTATGATCATGCCATGTCGGTTGCTAATCGACTTAACGCACCCTAAATGTTAGGAACTTGGTAATCTTCCACTGAAAGCTGACTCCTTAGTATTCGGCTAACTGCCGACTAGTATCAACTGCTTAGTAGTTCTACTGAACTCTAATAGAACTTTAAAGAACTTCTAAGAACTCCTATGAATTTCCCAAGAAATTCTTG
>JBBBDQ010000855.1:1687500-1702500 GCA_037127315.1 Ascarosepion bandense
TCTGTGTGTGTCTGTTTATGTGCCTGTATGTCTGTATTTTTTTTTCAGCGCTTTTATTTTAGTTTTTGCTTCGGGTTTGGCTCTAAGTAGGTATAACTGTAGTTCTTAGTCTCAGCCATGATACCATTTACTCAGAAGACTTATTTAGCCTTCAAAATTCAGTTTACGACGAAAAAAGCTTATTTGATATCGATACCAGGAAATCAAAATTTGACTTACAACCATTCCTTTTTCTTTCAGTCTATGGTTTCGCTTTAACTGGAAACAATTATTGCTTTTTAATCTTTGGTGCTAACGTCCAAAGAGTCTGAGCTCCCGGACCATGGATTAGTTTTAAAGTTTTATTACACCCGAGCAACGCCGGACTATACTGCTAGTACACAATATAAATAATTTATACAATTCTGTGTATCATTTGTTTGGTAAAAAATTGTTTTTTATATTTGCGTGAATGTGGGTTGAATATAAAAGTGTCTGTTGGATTTGAACGAATGTTGGTTGAGTATGAGAGTGTTGGTTTTGAATATGTAATTACACAGAGTAGTAGCACAATGCTTCTTTCCTTTTATGTATCAGCCGTTAAGTAGGTGGAAAAGGATAGTGTTTTAAATTGTGTTGAAAAGGAGTGCGAATGAGAATTCCCGAGGAGAGAGAGAGAGTCAAACAGAGATAGTAGTAATTGGTAGTGTAATGTGTAAAACGATGAATCAGTCTGCTTAACTTAGTAAGTCTGTGTTACTTCTCCTTTCTTGTTGCTGAGAGCTGTGAAAAGATTTATGGCCGTTGCAGGTGTTTCCTCTCTTCTTTCCGTTCGTAACGATTGAGTAGGCGAAAGATTAGTTTGTCGGCACTGGTCTCTTTGTTGATAAAAGCAATTAAAAGATTTTAAATAATGTCTTTTTTTATTGCATTTTTATGGTGCGATTCAAAGTAGATTTTCGGTAACAAGGGTTTCATTTTTACAGAAAGAAATTGATGATTTAAGCTTTCCAAGGAATTTTGCTTGTAACTGATATAAGCATTAAGCCGTACAAAAACGAATTCTCGGGATTTCATAAAATTAAATAAATGGGGGTAACAAATATAAAAATATATCGTATTTTCCGACTTAAAAGACAATTTTCTCCTGAACGAATGTATCCGTTAGCATTATGGTGGCGACCCTGACGTGGATGGTAGTGAGGATTATTTATTGTACATGACTAACAGTAGTGATGACTCTACAAATGATAATTTAGGGCTTTTATATGATTCCAGCAGTGACGAGTTTTGAGGGATTTGAGGATGAATAAAATTTCTTTGATTGTTTTATATTTTTACAAACATATTTTTAAAAATTTTAATTCATTTTTATGAAAATAAAACCACCCTTGGACAATGAAAGATGTATAGTATATTTACTAACCACCGACTACTATGACATTGCCATACAAACAAAATTGGACGAGTGATTAATGTGAGCAAAACGTGGCACCAATATGTGAGGGACGCATGGTAAATGTATTGTACGAGGATGATTTTTCTTAGAAATTTCTTTCCAATATTAGGGTGCGTCTTCCAAGCTACAGCTGTGACGAGATTTTTGGGTATTTGAGGATGAATTAAATTTATTTTATTATTTTATATTTTTACATACACGTTTCTTTTAAAAAAATTTAATTCATTTTTACAAAAATAAAACCACCCTACAAATGCTAGAGCTTTTACATGAATCCAGCAGTGACGAGTTTTGAGGGATTTGAGGATGAATAAAATTTCTTTGATTGCTTTATATTTTTACAAACATATTTTTAAAAATTTTAATTCATTTTTATGAAAATAAAACCACCCTTGGATAATGAAATATATACAGCACTAGCAGTATAGCCCGGCGTTGCTCGGGGGTAATGAAAGCTTTAAAACTAATCCATAGTGCTGGAGCTCAGACTCTTTGGACGTTGGCACCAAAGACTAAAAAGCAATAGTTGTTTCTAGTTAAAGCGAAACCGTAGACTGAATGAAAAATAAATGGATGTAAGTCAAATATTGATTTCCTGGTATTGATATCAAATAAGTTTTTTCGTCGTAAAGTGAATTTTGAAGACTAAATAATTCCTCTGAGTAAATGGTATCATGGCTGAGACTAAGAACTAAAATTATACCTACTTAGAGCCAAACCCAAAGCAAAAACTAAAATAAAAGGGCTGAAAAAAATACAGACAGATAAACAGACACACACACAAACATATTGCCTTTTATATATATATATTATCGGTTTTCTGCACTATTGTAAGCACTGCAACCTTGAAGCTTCTGAATATCGTTTCTTATGTCTTTGTCTATTAGTGTATTAAATTTGATTAAAATTGGACCACTCCTTCTATAACCCGATTTCTTCGATTATCGATTATCGATATTTATCGGGGGTACCTCGACACAAAATCTAGCTAACAACACTCGCAGAGGCTTATAGTACAACCGTGTAAATTTTCAAAAATTCGGTTCAGCTGTTTCGGAGTCTAGAGGTAACGGACACACACACACAGACAAATTTCCACTTATAAATAAGTTTATATATATACATATATATATATATATATATATATATATATATATATATATATATATATATATATATACAGAGATAGAGAGAGGAGTTGTAATATCAACCACCTGAAAATATTACTAATATAGAAGTCAACACAACAAAAACAATCAAATTTATTAAATCAGTTGTAGAACCACTCACATAGCAAAATATTAAATTACATACACACACACACACACACACACACACAGAGACACACACAAAGTTCTATTCATAAATAAGTTTAGATTAGATATTTACTAACCACCAACGAGTTTATCATTGCCATACAAACCAAATCGAATAAGTTATTTATGTAAACAACACGTGGCCCCAGTATTTGAGGGATGCGTGTTACTGTATGAGAATGTCATTTTTTTTTCTTTGAAATTCCTAACCTCCTACTGTTATAGCTGCAATAAAAGACAATATTTACTAAGACCTACAAAGGACTGGAAATTGTGGAGAGCCATGATCGCCAACGGCTTGAATGGTCACAGTCCATCGTAAAAGACAAGAAATCTTCCTGAAAATTGTTTGGTTTAGTCTACTTAATGGCATATCAATTGCTTATGAAATACTTAACGTATTTTCCGGGGTATTTTTTTCCCCTAAAATATACCCAGAAAAATACGTGGGCGTCTTCCAAAAAGAATCTATCAGTTACCACCCTGGTTACCACCATGACAAAGATGGTTGTGACGATCATTTATTGTACACGACTGACAGTAGTGATATGATAGTTTAGAGCTTTTTACATGAATCTAGCAGTGACGAGTTTTTGGAATTTGAGGATGAATAAAATTTCTATGCTTGCTTTATATTTTACATGCAGACTTTTAAATTATTGATTCATTTTTAAGAAAATAAAACCGCCCTTGGACAATGAAAGATGTATAGCATATTTACTAACCACCAACGAGTATGTCAGTGCCGTACAAACAAAATCAGACGAGTGATTAATGTAAACATTACGTGGCGCCGGTACGTGAAAAACGCATGGTAATTGTTTTGCTGTATGACAGGAGTCGGCAAACTTTTGCCATGTGCCGACTTAGGGTCTTAAAATCATTCAATGTGCCAACAGCATACGTATTCTTATACAAGTCAAGATCAATATACATGTTGTACAATAAATTTTATATAGTAATATATACAATAATATGTGCCGAATTAGGGTCTTAAAATCATTCAATATGCCAACAGCATACGTATTCTTATACAAGTCAAGATCGATATACATGTTGTACAATAAATTTTATATAGTAATATATACAATAATATGTGCCGAATTAGGGTCTTAAAATCATTCAATGTGCCAACAGCATACGTATTCTTATACAAGTCAAGATCGATATACATGTTGTACAATAAATTTTATATCGTAATATATACAATAATATGTGCCGAATTAGGGTCTTAAAATCATTCAATATGCCAACAGCAAACGTATTCTCATACAAGTCAAGATCAATATACATGTTGTACAATAAATTTTATATAGTAATATATACAATAATATGTGCCGAATTAGGGTCTTAAAATCATTCAATATGCCAACAGCAAACGTATTCTTATACAAGTCAAGATCGATATACATGTTGTACAATAAATTTTATATCGTAATATATACAATAATATGTGCCGACTTAGGGTCTTAAAATCATTCAATATGCCAACAGCAAACGTATTCTCATACAAGTCAAGATCAATATACATGTTGTACAATAAATTTTATATAGTAATATATACAATAATATGTGCCGAATTAGGGTCTTAAAATCATTCAATATGCCAACAGCAAACGTATTCTTATACAAGTCAAGATCGATATACATGTTGTACAATAAATTTTATATCGTAATATATACAATAATATGTGCCGAATTAGGGTCTTAAAATCATTCAATATGCCAACAGCAAACGTATTCTTATACAAGTCAAGATCGATATACATGTTGTACAATAAATTTTATATCGTAATATATACAATAATATGTGCCGAATTAGGGTCTTAAAATCATTCAATGTGCCAACAGCATACATATTCTTATACAAGTCAAGATCGATATACATGTTCTACAATAAATTTTATATAGTAATATATACAATAATATGTGCCGAATTAGGGTCTTAAAATCATTCAATATGCCAACAGCATACGTATTCTTATACAAGTCAAGATCAATATACATGTTGTACAATAAATTTTATATAGTAATATATACAATAATATGTGCCGAATTAGGGTCTTAAAATCATTCAATGTGCCAACAGCATACGTATTCTTATACAAGTCAAGATCAATATACATGTTCTACAATAAATTTTATATAGTAATATATACAATGATATGTGCCGACTTAGGGTCTTAAAATCATTCAATGTGCCAACAGCATACGTATTCCTATACTAGACAAGATCAATATACCTGCTCTATAATATATTTTATATTGTAATATATACAATAATATGTAGACCACATTGATAGAAATAAACTTTTTTTAAAATTTTGTTTAAAGTTTTCATTCTTAATGTGAGCCTTGCCTTTGCATTGCCGTAGCTCGATATCGGTAACCTACTTTTTTACTTTGAGTTTTGCACAGTTTTCCAAATGCTCAGGTGTTAGACTTCGTTGTGGACTTAACACTGTTTTCGTGTGAAAGAAAATTTGCTCACAGGAATAAGTTGAAAGAAAATCCGAAAGAACAGCAAAATCAATTTTCTTCAAACAGATGGAAGGACTCGGGAAGGATGACCAACAGTTTAAAATAGCATCAGACGTTTCTGAATTTTCGTCTTCCAGAGACTTCCTTAGTGCAACAAATCGTGCCATTAGAAATTGCTTCGCGTGCCACGTGAGGCATGTCTGCCGTAAGTTGCTGACCCCTGTTGCATGAAAATTACTTTTTTTTCTTAGGAATTTCTAATATTAGGGTGTGTCTTCCAAGCCGCAACGTCTTGCAAGCCGGAAAATACGGTATATATTTTTACCAAGATTTTTTTAAAAGAATTAATTTCTAGAATAGTTTTATTCATTTGTGAATAACCTTGAAAATTTAATTAAAGTCGTATAATTATTTGATTTTGAACAGAATTTCCAAATCCATGTGTTTTTCACCGCAAAAAAAGACGCTAAAATTTTTGATCCAACCGCCGACGCTAGAAAAATATTTTTAACAAAAATTCCGAACGTTCT
Source organism: Ascarosepion bandense (assembly GCA_037127315.1). Classification (NCBI taxonomy): domain Eukaryota; kingdom Metazoa; phylum Mollusca; class Cephalopoda; order Sepiida; family Sepiidae; genus Ascarosepion; species Ascarosepion bandense. Next base: position 1,693,266 of record JBBBDQ010000855.1, read on the forward strand.
TAAAAGGACCAAAAATATAATTTTATAATAAAAATGCTTTCGTTTGTCTTCTTAATAACAACATCAAGATTTTCAAAATATAACTGTTTTTATTATTAATTACTGCGATATTAGGATGTGCGTTGTGGTACAGTGGCTATCGGCTCGGAACAAGAAATCGGGGAGCCGAGTTCGAATTCCAGTTGAATCCATTGTATTTACTTACGCGCAAATACCTTTGGGAAAGGTATTAATCCGTCTCTTCCTACCAGTTATGGGTTAGATAGCAGGACAGACTGGGTTCTATAGCCTTGGCTGGCAACAAGTCTATTGCAGAAAGTAATGGCAACCTACTACAGGATAATCTTCTGCCCAGTCAGTCATGTCTCTTTCGAGACATGATCGCCCAAGCGTGTATCATGTATGGCACTTAACTAACTGCGCTATTTTATCATCATAGTAATCGCATTTCTTAACGAAGCTACAGAGCGGTGATTCCCAAAGTGGGGCACACGCCCCACAGGGGGGGGGGGGCAATTCGATTGTTAGGTGTTTTGCTAATAAAAGTCTTTTTTCTGTAACTGATTTACTTTCGAAGAAAAGAAATCGACTGGATATTGCTAAACGAGGAGATCGGAGACTAAAACTGACTAAATTGGTTCCTAATATAAAATCTCTTTGAAGCACAAGGGTCTCACTAACTGACGATCTTTATTGTCAGTCAGTGAAGTGCCATATGTGATACACGCTTGGGCGATCATGTCTCTAAAGAGACCTGACTGACTGGGCAGAAGATTATCCCGCAGTAGGTTGCCATTGCTTTCTGCTGTAGACTGGTTGCCGACCAAGGCTAAAGAACCCAATCTGTCCTGTTATTTAACCCATAACTGGAGGGAATAGACGGATTATTACCTTTCCCAAGGGTATTTGCTCGTATGTGAAGGAATTCAACTGGAATTCGAACTCGGTTCTACCGATTTCTCGTTCCGAGCCGATATCCACTGCACCACAACGCACATCCAACACAACTTTATTGTACTTATCTGAAATGAGCTGAATGATATTTTAAATTTGATATCTTTACTTTACTGTACAATGTAATTAAAAGTACTGGTCAAAGTATTTGTAGCTGAACTCTGGATCCTGATTGGTCAACAAATCGCAAAATTCAAAATACGTCAGAGAAACGGTTTTTCCACAGCTAAAGAAAAAATGCCTTTTCGGAGCCACCCCACTTGACTGGGTCAATATTTAAGGATGGTCTCTAACCGTTCACGGTGGTCAGTCAGGGAAGGCGTTTTGCTGACATACATCTAAAATGTAACGGCAACTTCAAATCGACGCGGAGATAAGGTCAGGTCGCGCCTTGTTCTCTTTCTCTTTATCTATTTCAACAATCACTACTAGAACATTTTGTACGAACTTTTGATACATTAACTTTCTCAATGAACATTAACTTCTACAACGTATGCCATTCCTCATTTTAATAAATTTCTATTTGAACATTCAAAATGTATATTTTATTATTCCACTCTTCTACACTAATCAATAATTCTTGTTATTCCTCCTTTAATAAATTTCTATTTTAACATTAAAATGTATATTTTATTATTCCACTCTTCTACACTAATCCATAATTCTTGTTATTCCTCCTTTAATAAATTTTTATTTTAACATTCAAAATGTATATTTTATTATTCCACTCTTCTACACTAATCCATAATTCTTGTTATTCCTCCTTTAATAAATTTTTTATTTTAACATTCAAAATGTATATTTTATTATTCCACTCTTCTACCTGTCCTGTAATTCTTGTTATTCCTCCTTTAATAAATTTTTATTTCAACATTCAAAATGTATATTTTGTATTCACTCTTCTACATAATCAAAATTCTTATTATTCCTCCTTTAATAAATTTTATTTTAACATTCAAAATGTATATTTTATTGTTACACTCTTCTACTAATCCATAATTCTTGTTATTCCTCCTTTAATAAATTTTTATTTTAACATTCAAAATGTATATTTTATTATTCCTCTTCACTAATCCATAATTCTTGTTATTCCTCCTTTAATAAATTTTTATTTTAACATTCAAAATGTATATTTTATTATTCCACTCTTCTACTTTAATCCATAATTCTTGTTATTCCTCCTACTTTAATAAATTTTTATTTTAACACAATTTAAATGTATATTTTTATTATTCCACTCTTCTACACTAATCCATAATTCTTGTTATTCCTCCTTTAATAAAAATTTCTATTTTAACATTCAAAATGTATATTTTGCATTATTCCCTCTTCTACACTAATCCATAATTCTTGTTATTCCTCCTTTAATAAATTTTTATTTCAACATTCAAAATGTATATTTTATTATTCCACTCTTCTACTAATCCATAATTCTTGTTATTCCTCCTTTAACAAATTTTTATTTTAACATTCAAAATGTATACTTTATTATTCCACTCTTCTACACTAATCCATAATTCTTGTTATTCCTCCTTTAATAAATTTTTATTTTAACATTCAAAATGTATATTTTATTATTCCACTCTTCTACTAATCCATAATTCTTGTTATTCTCCTTTAATAAATTTTATTTTTAACATTCAAAATGTATATTTTATTATTCACTTTCTTCTACACTAATCCATAATTCTTGTTATTCCTCCTTTAACAAATTTTTTATTTTAACATTCAAAATGTATATTTTATATTCCACTCTTCACTATCCATAATTCTTGTTATTCCTCCTTTAATAAATTTTTATTTCAACATTCAAAATGTATATTTTATTATTCCACTCTTCTACACTAATCCATAATTCTTGTTATTCCTCCTTTAATAAATTTTTATTTTAACATTCAAAATGTATATTTTATTATTTCACTCTTCTACACTAATCCATAATTCTTGTTATTCCTCCTTTAATAAATTTTTATTTTAACATTCAAAATGTATATTTTATTATTCCACTCTTCTACACTAATCCTTATTCTTGTTATTCCGCCTTTAATAAATTTTTTATTTTAACATTCAAAATGTATATTTTATTATTCCACTCTTCTACACTAATCCATAATTCTTGTTATTCCTCCTTTAATGATTTTTATTTTAACATTCAAAATGTATATTTTATTATTCCACTCTTCTACACTAATCACATAATTCTTGTTATTCCTCCTTTAATAAATTTTTATTTCAACATTCAAAATGTATATTTATTATTCACTCTTCTACACTAATCCATAATTCTTGTTATTCCTCCTTTAATAAATTTTATTTTAACATTCAAAATGTATATTTTATTATTCCACTCTTCACTAATCCATAATTCTTTGTTATTCTCTTTAATAAATTTTTATTTTAACATTCAAAATGTATATTTTATTATTCCACTCTTCTACTACACTAATCCACACATTCCAACTACCGACAACCAACCTTCTGATGAAAATCCTTCTGATGAATATTATTCTTCATAAAACTTGTAAGCTGTAGGAAGTTAGGTTAAGTCTAACACAAGGCCGAACAAAAGAAACATTAACCAGCTCCCTACACTTCATATTACAGCAAAAGCTTCCTTTGAAATTAGTTTTTGTTTATAAATGTAAATATTTCAATTCTCTATTACTTGCCTTGAAACTTTATTTGATTGTTTCATATAAACAGAAAAATAATATAATATTTTATTTTTTGTTAATTTCTTGCTCAGAATTTTGATTGTCTTTTATTTATTTTTTTTGTTTTTTGTTTTTGTTTTTCATGGATGGCATGTTGTTTTTAAGTTTGTTTAAGCCAGCTTAAGGCTTTAAGGCAATATGAGCCTTAAGCAAGATTTAAATTTTAAGTTTAAAATAAAACCTTAAATCAAAGTATTGGTGTTTTAAGCATCACCTAAAACGGAGTTCACTTTTTACATAAGAATTATCAGTATAACGCTGAAAAAGGAGAAGTGTCGGGACCCGATAAAGGTTCTCTTATATCCGGATTTATCTTATATCAGGGTTTGGTCTATCTAAATCTATCTAAACTTATTTATAAATGAAACTTTGTGTGTGTGTCTGTGTGTGTATCCGTTACATATAGACTCGGAAACGGCTGAACCGATTTTCTTGAAAATTCACACAATTGTACTATAAGCGTCTGCGAGTGTTCTTAGCTAGGTTTTGTGTCGAGGTACGGCAAATAAATATCGATAATCGAAAAAATCGGGTTATAGAAGGAGAGGTCCGATTTTAATCAAATTTGATGCACTCATAGACAAAGACATAAGAAACGATATTCAGAAGTTTCAAGGTTGCGGTTCTTACAATAGTGCAGAAAATCGATAATATATATATATATATATATATGGCAAGATGTTTGTATGTGTGTCTGTTTATCTGCCTGTATGTCTGTATTTTTTCAGACCTTTTATATTAGTTTTTGCTTCGGTTTTGGCTCTAAGTAGGTATAATTGTAGTTCTTCGTCTCAGCCATGATACCATTTACTCAGAGGAATTATTTAGTCTTCAAAATTCACTTTACGACGAAAAAACTTATTTGATATTGATACCAGGAAATCAATATTTGACTTACATCCATTTATTTTTCATTCAGTCTACGGTTTCGCTTTAACTAGAAACAACTATTGCTTTTTATTCTTTCGTGTCAACGTCCAAAGAGTCTGAGCTCGAGAACCATGGATTAGTTTTAAAGCTTTCATTACACCCCACAAACGCCGGGCTATACTGCTTATTTCATATACATTACCACAGACTCTAATTTGGGACTATAGAAAATCTCTCTTATATCCGGGTTTCTCTTATATTAGAGTTTGGTCTATTTTATATACATTACCACAGGCTCTAATTTGGGACCAGAGAAAATGTCTCTTATATCCGGGTCTCTTATATCCGGGGATATCAGAATTCTAGAGGTGATTAGGTGGGACATGACCAAAAAAAGGTTAGGAAACATTACTATAGCGGTAACTAGTTTTCAGATTCAACCAGAAATCAGATGGCGTTAAATCGGATCTGAAAGAACGCTGAACAACTGTGAATTTCCGTTTTCACACAATCTGCACTGTACTTAACTGCAATGTCGCCATACTTTGTCGTAAATGCATAAAAACATAGACGTATGAAAAGAAGATGAAGAAAAATGAATGATTGTACTAAGCGAATATATAACAAAAAATAAAGACAGCCTGTCTCCCTAGAAAATTATATAATTATTGTACGACTGTTAAACCAGAGTAGAGTGTGTAGCCAGAATGTCTCGACAATCTGAATATCCGCTATCTGGCCGGTTATGTTTTCTTTCATTCATAAAAAAAAGTTGGGGGAAAAACGACGCAGCATCGTTATGTGGCGTACAACATGATCAGATCCAAAGAACGTGTAGACGTTACAGCATCCGGGTCATTTGACAATAACATTGACATTTTTTGCAGCCGATTTTACTAGCTTCGCCCCATTACGGAAGTGCGACAAAAACAAAATAATAATATCTTATTCAAGTGGAGAGACAAAAAAATAAAAGAGAAACCGAAACCCGATCTCTAGATTTGTAAAGGGCCTTAGGTGGGAAATACATCAGAATTAATTGATTTATCCAGATGCCATGGCACAGTCAGTTTGACATGGAATTACATAGATAGATAGATAGATAGATAGATAGATAGATAGATAGATAGATATGATAGATAGATAGATAGATAGATAGATAGAATAGATAGATAGATAGATAGATAGATAGATAGATAGATAGATAGATAGATAGATAGATAGATAGATAGAATATAGATAGATAGATAGATAGATAGATAGATAGATAGATAGATAGATAGATATGATTAGACTGAGATAGATAGATAGATAGATAGATAGATAGATAGATAGATAGATAGATAGATAGATATGATTAGACTGAGATAGATAGATAGATAGATAGATAGATATTGAATAGAATTAGATAGATAGATAGATAGATAGATAGATAGATAGATAGATAGATAGATAGATAGATAGATAGATAGATAATGAATGAATTAGATAGATAGATAGATAGATAGATAGATAGATAGATAGATAGATAGATAGATAGATAGATAGATAGATAGATAGATATGATTAGATAGATAGATAGATAGATAGATAGATAGATAGATAGATAGATAGATAGATAGATATGATTAGACTGAGATAGATAGATAGATAGATAGATAGATAGATAGATAGATAGATAGATAGATAGAATAGAATTAGATAGATAGATAGATAGATAGATAGATAGATAGATAGATAGATAGATAGAATAATGAATGGAATTAGATAGATAGATAGATAGATAGATAGATAGATAGATAGATAGATAGATAGATAGATAGATACGAACAGAGATTGATAGATAGATATTAACAGACTGAGATAGATAGATAGATAGATAGATAGATAGATAGATAGATAAGAATGGTATGAGATAGATAGATAGATAGATAGATAGATAGATAATGAATGAATAGAATAGATAGATAGATAGATAGATAGATAGATAGATAGATAGATAGATAGATAGATAGATATGATTAGACTGAGATAGATAGATAGATAGATAGATAGATAGATAGATAGATAGATAGATAGATATGATTAGACTGAGATAGATAGATAGATAGATAGATAGATAGATAGATAGATAGATAGATAGATATTGAATTAGAATAGATAGATAGATAGATAGATAGATAGATAGATAGATAGATAGATAGATAGATAGATAGATAATGAATGGAATTAGATAGATAGATAGATAGATAGATAGATAGATAGATAGATAGATAGATAGATAGATAGATAAGATAAGGTATGATAGATAGATAGATAGATAGATAGATAGATAGATAGATAGATAGATAGATAGATAGATAGATGCACAGTATAGTGGGATCTATTGGGCACAGTCTGTCATAACACATTTCATTCCGCCAGAAATTTAAAAATGGCATGCTGAATTGTTTAGCATTCGCGCCGGAAGTTACCATACGAATATTCAAGAGTGTCTGTGTGTCAATCTGATGACAATGCAGAATATTCAGAAAGGTCTGAATGTGTTTGATCGTGTTTTTGACAGGTACAGCAGCTCTTAAAACCCACCCAGATCGTTTTGATATGAAAATAACTCCCGAATCTTTTGGTGGATGCCTCAAACTCAATTCAGCGGAATACATCAAGTACCTTGAAGAGGTTGAGCTTCCCTGTGTTAAGAGGTTGGCTTCTAGAAGATTCTATGTCTAGCAACAGGATTCTGCACCATGCCACAGAAGCAGGAGAATCTGGTCATGGCTATCAGACAATTTCCAGGACCACATCATTCCTTAAATCTGGCCCCATAACTACCCAGACTGCTACCCACTTGGTTATTGTGTGAGAGGCGTAGTTGAGGGAGAAACCCACAAAACCACTTTGCAATACCAAAGATGAAGTGAACGCAAGGATTATGGCAGCATTCACCATCTTAAACAAGGAGACCATCCAGAAGAGTTGCAAGAGATTATGTGTGAGCGAGAGACCAACAAAACTCATTGTAAAACCAAAGATGAACCAAAAGCAAGGATTATGGCAGCATTCACCAACTTTAACAAGGAGACCATCCAAAAGAGTTGCAGGAGGTTCTGAAGTCGCCTGGTGGCCGTACTGGAAGCCAATTGTGATATTATTGAATAAAGCATTTCCGGATATTTTTGTGTAATTTTGGTAAATATATCTGCTAAAATGAAATGTCACTGTTATTTTAATTGTTGCATAATTTAGACAACAATTTATTCACCGCATCGCCTGTGTGTGCGTGAGTGAGAGAAAGAAAGAAAGAAAGAAAGAAAGAAAGAAAGAAAGAAAGCGAGAGTTGAACAGATGGAACGAAATTCAACAACATGAATAAAATAAAGAAAAAATAGGAAACGTCTATCACTTTAACATTTTCAATTTTATTAAATCTTCTTCAGAGACCGAAAGAAAAATCAAAAAATAAGCGTACAGTTTGCCACGATGTTTTGATTTGGGGGTCAATTCTCATTGGTCACTTATGTGTCACGTGTTTTAAAGCAATATATAATTTATTTTTTTTTATATACCACATTTTTCCTTCCAGAAATATTCCACACGCATATTAAAAAATATATCATATATATATATATAGCCCGGTGTTGCTCGGGTGTAATGAAAGCTTTAAAACTAATCCATAGTAATGGAGCTCAGACTCTTTGAATGTTGGCACGAAAGACTAAAAAGCAATAGTTGTTTCCAGCTAAAGCGAAACCGTAGACTGAAAGAAAAATGAATGGATGTAAGTCAAATTTTGATTTCCTGGTATCGATATCAAATAAGTATTTTTCGTCGTAAACTAAATTTTGAAGGCTAAATAAGTCCTCTGAGTAAATGGTATCATGGCTGAGACTAAGAACTACAATTATATCTACTTAGAGCCAAACCCGAAGCAAAAACTAAAATAAAAGGGCTGATAAAAAAAAATAAACATACAGGCAGATAAACAGACACACACACACACAAACATCTTGCCTTTTATATATGTATATTATCGATTTTCTGCACTATTGTAAGAACTGCATCCTTGAGACTTCTGAATATCGTTTCTTATGTCTTTGTCTATTAGTGTATTAAATTTGATTAAAATCCGACCACTCTTTCTATAACCCGATTTTTTCGATTATCGATTTTCGATATTTATCGGTGGTACCTCTACTCAAAACCTAACTAAGAACACTCGTAGACGCTTATAGTACAACTGTGTGAATTTTCAAGAAAATCGGTTCAACCGTTTCGGAGTCTATAGGTAACGGACACACACACACACAGACAGACAAAGTTCCATTTATAAATAAGTTTATATATATATATATATATATATATATATATATATATATATATATATGAGAGAGAGAGAGAGAGAGAGAGAGAGAGAGATGAGTTGTAATATCAACCACCTGAAAATAATACTAATATAGAAGTCAACACAACAAAAACAATCAAATTCAATAAAGCAGTTGTAGAACCACTTACATAGCAAAATATTAAATTACATCCAGCTCCATATGAATAACAAAAAAAAAACGGGAGACAAAAGCAGATGGAAATTACATCCTGTCGAGTGAGGATATCATAATGCTCCCTTCCCGAAACTTCGAAGTAGGCATGATTCTGCTCAGTTAAGTGACAAATTTCTCCACATCAATATATATATATAT
>JBBBDQ010000855.1:1705000-1807500 GCA_037127315.1 Ascarosepion bandense
GAATAAGAAGCAGAATCAGGCCAGAGATAGGACAGGAACAGTGCGGATTCGTTAAAGACACTGGAACAAGGAACGCCATATTCATGATTAGGATGTTCTCCGAAAGGGCAATACAAATGAAGAAAGACTTATACCTATGTTTCATTGACTATGCGAAGGCATTCGACAAGATACGATACAAAGAATTGATGGAAATGCTCGGCAGCCTAGACATTTTCGGGGAAGACATCAGTGTAATTAAGAGTCTCTACTGGCAGCAAACGGCCTGCATACGGACAGGTAACGATCTCAGTAGATTTGCAAAGATAGAAAGAGGCGTAAGACAAGGATGTGTATTTTCACCGGATCTGTTCAACCTGTACAGCGAGAATATTTTTAGGACCCTAGACGACACGCTATTGGAAGCCACAACTTGAACAACATAAGGTATGTAGATGATACAGTGCTGATTGCAGACACAGAAAGGAAACTGCAGGACCTCCTACAGAAGGTAGCGGTGGAGAGTGACAAAAAAGGACTACAAATAAACTTTAAGAAAACCGAATGCATGGTCATCAGCAAAAGGTGCAACCCAAAATGCCAAATACAGGTGGGGGACACCAGAATAAAGCAGGTGCAAAAATTTAAATATCTAGGAAGTGTTCTAACAGGAAATGGAAAGTGCGACACAGAGATCAGAAGGCGAATTGGCATGGCAAAGGTCGCGTTCCAGAAGCTGAGCAAAGTAATAACACACAGGAAAATTTCACTAGAAACAAAGACAAGAGTACTGGATTGCTATGTGATGTCAGTTCTTCAATACGGTAGTGAGTGCTGGACAATATCATCGAAAATGAGGACAAAACTGGAAGCAGCGGAAATGTGGTTCTACAGAAGGATGCTGCGGATATTGTGGACTGAACATGCAAGCAAGGTGTTGGAAAGAATGGCAACAAAAAGGAAATTAATACTGAGCATCAGGAAGAGACAACTGAAGTTCCTGGGACACGCAATGAGGAAGGAGAGCTTGGAGAACCTGATACTGACTGGCCAGATAGAGGGAAAGAAAGACAGAGGAAGGCAGCGGATAAGATATTTGCAGGGCCTGGTCGGGTGGATGACGGAACGGAGGTGACCAGGAGTAACGGGAACAAACATGCTGAGGGCCACAAGGGATAGGGAGACGTGGAGTTTTATGTCAACACAAAATAAAATCGTCGGTGAGGGTGGATGTTACAATATTTGAGTCTAAACAACCTCTCTGAAGATGGCTCATGTGAGCCGAAAGCTTAGAAGCAAATCATTAAATAATTATCCAAATGTTGGAGAATTTTTGTCTTTATTTTCAACTGAAATTAAAGCCAAAATAATAGACATTCATTGTCTCTTATATTTAACAGCATATGTTTAGAAAATTACTTGCTTCCCCCTATACACTATATATATATATATATATATATATATATATATATATATATATATATATATATATTCTTCTATATGCTATGTGATACACGATCCTGAATTCTTACCTCAGTGATGAAAATATCGGTTCAGTTGGTATTTGAGTCGATATCTTTGGTCTATGTTAATGGAGATAGCCAGCCTGGGTGGGTCGAGAGATGATGGGTAAACCCTGGGAGTGGTTATTGGTATGGTTAGTTCGAGATCAGAGAATTTCTAATCTGCCCACCCACATTGTGGCAAGCCTCAATTGGAATTGACCAAACAAGAATAGCTGGTTATCGCAATGCATATTTCCTTGAGTCTGTCATGCCAAAAGAATGGTAAGAAGGGGATAAGTATGAGGCATGACAACCGCGAAGATGTCGATAGGGGGTGGGGAAAGAAAAAAGAAGAGAAATAAAATATTAGAAGGAGAAGAAGAAGAAGAAGATGGAATTAAGAAAAGTACCAAAAGAGAAAGACAGAAAAAAAAGAAAAAAAGAAAAGAGATGAAGCCGTACGAAAAGAAGACAATGAAGAAATATTTGTCAACGAAGAAGAAAAATAAAAACAAAAGAAGAAGAAAAAAACAGAAGAAAAAAGGTACAAAATCAGAAAACATTAATAATATAGACAAACAAACAAACAAACAAACAAACAAACAAACAAAGAAAGAAAGAAAGAAAGAAAGAAAGAAAGAAAGAAAGAAAGAAAGAAAAGAAAAAGGAACCTTTGGGAAGAAACAAAGAAACAAAAGATAAAGGTTAGTCGAAAGAAAAGAAAGAAAAAGAAAAGAAAGAAAGAAAGAAAGAAAGAAAGAAAGAAAGAAAGAAAGAAAGAAAAGAAAAGAAAAAGGAACCTTTGGGAAGAAAGAAAGAAAGAAAGAAAGAAAGAAAGAAAGAAAGAAAGAAAGAAAAGATAAAGGTTAGTCGAAAGAAAAGAAAGAAAAAGAAAAGAGTTTAAAGAAAGAAAGAAAGAAAGAAAAGAAAAGAAAAAAAACCTTTGGAAAGAAAGAAAGAAAGAAAGAAAGAAAGAAAGAAAGAAAGAAAGAAAGAAAAGATAATGGTTAGTCGAAAGAAAAGAAAGAAAAGGAAAAGAGTTTAAAGAAAGAAAGAAAGAAAGAAAAGAAAAAGGAACCTTTGGGAAGAAAGAAAGAAAGAAAGAAAGAAAGAAAGAAAGAAAGAAAGAAAGAAAGAAATAGGAACCTTGGAGAAGACGAAAAATGATAAGAAACGGGAACTTTTGGGAAGAGAAAAAATGAAAAGAAAGAAAGAAGGAAAGAAACGGGAACTTTTGGGAAGAGGAAAAATGAAAAGAAAGAAAGAAAGAAAGAAAGAAAGAAAGAAAGAGAAAAAATGATAACAAAGAAAGAATGAAAAGTGTACTAAAGCAAGAAATAAAGACGAGGAAATAGCAAAAAAGAAAAATGAATGAAAAATAATGACCAAATGAAGGAACGAAAGCAAAAATGAAAGTAGGAGAAATGGCAAAAAAAAGATAGAATGAATGAATGAAAACCGTTAGAAGAAAACTAAGAAAGAGAGTTCAAAATCAGAAAAGGCGAAAAGAAAAAGAAGACAACTAAAATAAGAGATAATTTTAGAATACGGATTCTCACTGGAAGAAGCGAGAGAAAAGGTATTGCAAGAAATGAGACGAAAATGGACAAGTAGGAGAATTGGGCAATAGGAAAAACTAAATAAATAAAAGCAAATAAATAAAAGAACGGGATGGTCACGGGTAGGTGGGGGTGGTGAAGGAGAAATGGTGGGGAGGATGAATCGAAATGGAATGCAACAAAACGAATTAAACAGCCAAAACCTAAAGATGAAAATAAATTATTCACCAAACAAAAGGCGCAAGAGCCACACAATATAGAGTGTTACAAAAACGAGGTGGTTGTAAGAACGTACAAGAAGGGAGCACGGGTGGAACATTATGAGGATATGTAGGATAGATGACGGTTGACCGTTATGGTTGACTGTCAAATATCAGCATGTTCATCTCGACATATTGTCATATATTACCATGCCCCCTTTGTCATGCTGATTGTTTTCTTATCATATTGATTGTCACATATCATATATTGTCATATATCACGACGCTCTTCCTGTTCTATTGTGACACATTACTGCGCTCATCTTGTCATACAGATTGTCACTTTGATTGTCTTATTGATGGGCATATATAATAATTCTCATCTTATAATAAAACTAGCAGTATAGCCCGGCGTTGCTCGGGTGTAATGAAAGCTTTAAAACTAATCCATGGTCCTGGAGCTCAGACTCAGCCTAAAGAATATTTGTGTGAAGTTTGGTGAGAATTGGATAAATATTGTGGATTTGTATAAAGGACATACAGACAGATAAACAGACACACACACAAACATCTTGCCGTATATATATATATATATATATATATATATATATATATATATATATATTATCGATTTTCTGCACTATTGTAAGAACTGCAACCTTGAAACTTCTGAATATCGTTTCTTATGTCTTTCTCTATGAGTGCATCAAATTTTATTAAAATCAAACCACTCCTTCTATAACCCAATTTTTTCGATTATCGATTTTCGATATTTATCGGGGGTACCTCGACACAAAACCTAGCTAAGAACACTCGCAGACGCTTATAGTACAACTGTGTAAATTTTCAAGAAAATCGGTTCAGCCGTTTCGGAATCTATAGGTAACGGACACACGCACACACCCAGACACACACACATGGAAACACAGACAAAGTTCCATTTATAAATAAGTTTAGATATAACTCTGCAATCTTCTCTTCGTAATTTCTGTCACCATACTCTATTTGCTACATTGATTGTCATATATATCAACGCTCTATCTTTGCTTAGCATATTGTTATGCCTTATTCCAATATTGTAGTTATATTGACTGTCACATATCACAACGCTCTTCCTACCCTGTTGGATATTGGATATTTAGGAAAAGAGAAATAATTAAATGGATTCAAGAAACTAGAAGATGGCAATTGACGTTCCATTTAAATCTTTTGGAGATTTTTGATACCAGAGAAGCAAGTAAACGGAAGGTAATTCCACAGTTAAGAATTGCGAGAAAAAACACTGTTCGAGTAGAAGCGGCGTTAGCTTTTAACTATTTCAACGGACGTAGATGCCAAACTAGTAGCCCGCTTAAATTCACGTTGTCGGGGCACAAGGAAAAAATTCTTTTCAAAGCAGTTGACATGAAAATATTTGTAGAAAAGACAGAGGGAAGCCACGTCACGTCGGTGAGAAATTTATTGAAGTTGTGTTATAAAAAAATTTAGTATAGGAGAAAAAGAAATTGAGCATAGAACAAGCTATACCAGTAGTAGTTTCACCCTATATCACAAATTGTTCCGAAATTAAAATTCCTTGTCTTTGGATAGTATTGGCATTCATTAACCGAGAAGCCAGTGATTACTTCCGGTTGAAATTTAAAAAATCTTTCTCTTAAAATAAATTTTCAGGAAAATAGGTTCCTCAAGTCCAGTAGCTGTTATAGCTCTTTGCAGTACTACCAGAGGTAGTTTCACCCGATATCACATATTTTTCCGAAATTAAAAAGCCTTGTTTTTAGATAGTATTGGCATTCATTAACCAAGAAGCCATTGATTACTTCCGGTTCAGTCAGACGATGCTATCTAAAAACAAGGCTTTTTAATTTCGGAAAAATAAGTGATATCAGGTGAAACTATCTCTGGTAGTACTGCAAAGAGCTATAACAGCTACTGGACTTGAGGAACCTATTTTCCTGAAAATTTATTTAAGAGAAAGATTTTTTAAAATTTCAACCGGAAGTAATCACTGGCTTCTCGGTTAATGAATGCCAATACTATCTAAAAACAAGGCTTTTTAATTTCGTAACAGTCTGTGATATAGGGTGAAACTACCCCTGGTAGTACAGCAAAGTGCTAGAACAGCTACTGGACTTGAGGAACCTATTTTCCTGAAAATTTATTTTAAAAGAAATATTTTTTCAAATTTTAAACGGAAGTAATCAATGGCTTCTCGGTTAATGAATGCCGAATTTTTCCTTGTAGGGAAACGGCTAATATGACAATTAGCATTTACAACCAACATGTTTTATTCCTAATAGCCGTAATATATCACTAAGATGTCCTACTATTAATAGCTGTCATATGTCAACAGGCGCTTTGCGTGGACATATTGCTAGTTAAGGCTTGGGGATAAACGAAAACCGTGTTGTTATTTGAAAATCACTGAGATAAAAAGTCTTTTGTTATCTGTGGCGACAAATTCTTTTTCCGTCAGACTGTGGATTTTTTGGCTATTTTTCTTAAGCTCTGTTCTGCCAGTCATTTGCACAAACCCGTTCTTATTTTTCTGTGTGCTTATTCCTTCCATTTGTAAGGGATCGTGTCTCTCCACGATTTCCTGTCCTTTGTAGCTCTTAGTAAATTAATCCCTGTAATCCCTGTTCATAGCCATAGCACGTGGTCTAAAGGGTGGGGGGACAGAGAGACGAATTAGATATTAATAAACAGGACAATTTCGCTAGAAACAAAGAAGAGAGTACTGGATTGCTACGTGATGTCCGTCCTTCAATATGGCAGTGAATGCTGGACAATATCATCAAAGATGAAGGAAAAACTTGAAGCAACTCAAATGTGGTTCTACAGAAAGATGCTGCGAATATCATGGATCGAGCATGTGAGCAATGATGAGGTCTTGGAAATGATGGAAACAAAAAGGAAATTAATAATGAGCATCAAGAAGAGACAGATGAAGTCACTACGAGATGCAATGAGGAAGGAGGGTCGGAGAACCTGATACTAACAAGTCAGATAGAGAAAGAGACAGAGGAAAGCAACGGATATATTTGAAGTACCTAATCAGGTGGATGATGGAACGAGGGTTACATGGTGTAACAGAAGTCGTATTTATAGCCACCAGGGATAGGGAGACGTGGAAAGCCATGATCGCTTACGTCCTGAAAAGACAGGGCACATAGAAGAAGAATATATATGCCAACTGTTTATAAGAAATTATAACGTGAGTATAAAATGGGTGATCAAATCTATATTATAATCAATACATAGACTGATCCCTCATTTTGTGGCCATGCTAGTTTCTATACATTTATATTCTAGATTTATGGGCTTGAGCTAGTGGATGGCAGAGTGGGGCTTGGGTGATGTAACAGGAGAAGGCGTGCTCAGAGCCACCAGGGATAGGGAGACGTGGAAAGCCATGATAGCCTACGTCCTGAAAGAACAGGGCACATAGAAGAATATATATGCCAACTGCTTATAAGAAATTATAACGTGAATAGAAAGTGGGGGATCAATTCTATATTATAATCAATACATAGACTGATCCCTCATTTTGTGGCCATGCTAGTTTCTATACATTTATATTCTAGATTTATGGGCTTCAGCTAGTGGATGACAGAGCGGGGTTTGGGTGTTGTAACAGGAGAAAGCGTAATAAGAGCCACCAAGGATAGGGAGACGTGGAAAGTCATAATCGCCTACGTCCTGAAAGGACAGGGCACATAGAAGAATATATATGCCAACTGTTTATAAGAATGTATAATGTGGGTATAAAATGGGTGATCAATTTTATATTATAATCACTATATAATTATAATAACTATACTCGTGTCTAAAAACCTTCCATGAATCTACGAAGAAGGGAAAAATGGTTTTAAAAAAATAGAGCTAAGTACATGAACATCAATCAAAAGAGTTCGGACCGAGTCAGCACGGAGCCCAAAGAAAAAACCCCGACACGAGTAATCAGCTAATAAAAAAGCGCTCAATACTTAGGTAAAGCGGAATAAGTAAAGTATACCTAGTGAGCCAGGCAGACCTACCTAGGTTTCACGTGAACGGATCGTCAGGGACCCAGCTTTCCCTGACGATCCGTTTAGGTGAAACCTAGGTAGGTCTATTTGGCTCATTAGCTATATATATATATACCTAATGAGCCAGACAGAACTACCTAGGTTTCACGTGAACGGATAGTCAGGGACCCAACTTTCCCTGACGATCCGTTTAGGTGAAACCTCGGTAGGTCTGTTTGGCTCATTAGGTATATATATATATATACCTAATGAGCCAAACAGACCTACCTAGGTTTCACGTTAACGGATCGTCAGGGACCCAGCTTTCCCTGACGATCCGTTTAGGTCAAACCTAGGTTGGTCTGTTTGACTCATTAGGTATATATATATATATATATATATATATATATATATATATTCTGATTAGTTAAATATTAGTTCTGATTAGTTATATATATATATATATATATATATATATATATATATATCCAGGTAAAGAGAACCAACAGTTTGACAATTCCGAGTTCTCTGGTATTTACTTCTTTCAAAAAAGTGCTAAATACAATAAATATTTTAGAGCATAATATAATCATATAATTAAATTTGATTTTAAATAAAAATACATTGCGACACGGAAATTTCTATGTTTCGATATTTCTACCTCATCATCAGTTAATGTTAGATCCTAGTTGTGAAAATGATTTTCATTTAAATATAAGAAACAATACGTTTGTTATTTATGGATGTGGGAAGACAGAAGAATTAATGTGTGTGTTCAATTTAACTAATCAGAATAGAAATCCACTTTAAATTTGAAAAAAAATTATATTTTTGGGTAATACATGATTTCTTCTTTCAGTTTTAATGACCAAAGAGTCAACTTAACTTTTAAAACCCCTGTCTAGACCCTATTTACATTGATGTCTCCATTATTGTTACAAAATTTTTATTTCATCTTTCTCCATAACCCAACATTTTCTAAAACAAAAAAGAAAAAAGAAAAGAAATGAAGTAAGAAAAAAAACATAACTCGAAACAGAAATTTTCGTGTCGCCATGTATTTTTAATTAAAAAAACAAATTTAATCTAAACTTATTTATAAACGGAACTGTGTGTGTGTGTGTGTGTGTGTGTGTGTGTGTGTGTGTGTGTGTGTGTGTGTGTGTCCATTACCTATAGACTCCGAAACGGCTGAACAGATTTTCTTGAAAATTTCCACAGTTGTACTATAAGCGTCTGTGAGTTTTCTTAGCTAAGTTTTGTGTCGAGGTAACCCTGATAAATATCGATAATCGAAAAAATCGGGTTATAGAAGGAGTGGTCCGATTTTAATCAAATTTGATGCACTCATAGACAAAGACATAAGAAACGATATTCAGAAGTTTTAAGGTCGCAGTTCTTACAATAGTGCAGAAAATTGATAATATATATATATATATATATATATATATATATATATATATATATATATATATAAGGCGAGATGTTTGTGTGTGTGTGTGTGTGTCTGTTTACCTGTCTGTATGTCCTTTATACAAACCCACAATTTTTATCCGATTCTCACCAAACTTCACACAAATATTCTTTAGGCTTCTGGTCAGGTCATGGGCAACTTATTTTTTCCAATTTCTCCATGATATTGGAACTTGATACCCCGATATCCAATCAGGTCTGATCAAGATCAGGATTTCAGCCCTTTTATCCTGGTTCTTGCTGCAGAATCTACTCTAACTTGGTAAAATTATAGTTTTTAGACTTAAACATTAGTAGATCTTCTCAGATGACTCATTTTCCCCGATATTAGAAATCGATACCCCCGATATTGCTTTTTAGTCTTTCCTGCCACCGTTTAAAGAGTCTGAGCTCCAGGACCATGGATTAGTTTTAAAGCTTTCATTACACCCGAGCAACGCCGGGCTATACTGCTAGTATATATATATATATATATATATATATATATATATATATATATATATATATTATGTGCGATTGGTAAATTGTCGCAATTATTTTATTATTTCAAATATTCTTTAGGCTGAGTCAAAAAGCTCCAGGACCATGGATTAGTTTTAAAGCTTTCATTACACCCGAGCAATGCCGGGCTATACTGCTAGTAAACTATAATAACAACAATAAATCTGCCCAGTACAAATTTATTAATGACTAATTTCTTGATCCAACATTTTGAACTCCATATTCAATATTTTCTGTCGACAAACTACTTTATTCCATTTCATGTACCAGTTTTTTTTTCATTGAATTCTTAAACATTATATTTCCTAAATATTGTATGTTCCATTAAGACGGATCAACGTTAGCAATAAATAAAACAGTGTTATTGGTTAAATTTTATTGATTATATTATTTAAGTCATGGTATGAATGAGTGAAAAATAATATTGCCCAAATGACCGCCAAGGCTTCAGTGGCACACCTTCACTCGATGGTCAAACTTTTTGATGACATGTCTGCGTAGTTGCTCCTCAATCTCACCAATACTCAAACAAAACCATTGGTGAAACCGACGGACAAACTCCCAAAATCTAAATTTTATCTTTTTTGGTGGTTGGTTGTTTTGTTTTTATGGCATATCAACCTCAGTGGGTCATTTATTGCCAACTAAATTTTATTTATTTATTGCTGGTAATATCTTTTTCTTTCAACAATTTATTGTTGTTTTTTATATGAGTTTTGTGTCTAGTAATACATTTTTCTTTTCGAGTATCAAAACTCATTGGGATTTGTTTTTTAGGGCAGGGTCCCCAAGTCCTACACTTGTTATTTAACCCATAACTGGAGGGAAGGAACGGATTAATACCTTTCCCAAGGGTACCAGTGCTTAAGTGAATGCAGGGTATTCAACTGGAATTCAAACTCGGCTCACCGATTTCTCTTTCTGAGCCGATATCCACTGCAACACAACGCACATCCGTCACTAGATGCTTACAGCACCTGGTATTCCCAAGCGGTCACTCATCTAAGTACTCAACGTTGCTTAACTTCGATGATCGAGCGAGAACCGGTGTATTCAACGTGATATGGCCGTAAGCATGCACATCCGCCACTAAACGCTTACAGCACCTGGTATTGCCAAGCGGTCACCCATCTAAGTACTGACCAGGCTCAACGTTGCTTAACTTCGGTGATCGCGTTGCTTAACTTCGGTGATCGAGCGAGAACCAGTGTATTCAACGTGATAGGCCGTAAGCCCAAATCTTATCTAGACACACTCAAGAATTACAATGACAATACTGAGCAAAGAAAGAAAAACTGACCTAAAGAAAAATGCTCGGAGCTTAGATTGTCTAGACCGAGCAAAGCAATACTTACAAACGTTAAATCCTATGAAAGAATGGCTCTAGATATAACCAGAGTTTCATGCTCACATGATCTTCAAATGACCGATATATATATATAGGGTCCGACAAAAGGAATACCCCCTTTTTATATTTTTTTTCTTTTGTTTTTTGTTTTGTTTTTTTGTTGTTGTTTTTTTTTACTTTTATTGAACAAAAATAAATTACAGTAATTTTAGAAATGTTCTAAGTATATTCGCTTCAAATCAATTTTATGATTAAGAAATGGTTTAACATCTTCGAAATGCACTTCTCTTCATGTCCAATACAAAGCTGAACCCTATCAACAACAATTCTATAAATCATTTAACACATTTCGACATTAATTGATGTTCGTTGTGGTGCAGTGATTATCGACTCTGAAGGAGAAATCGGGGTGCCGAGTTCGAATTCCAGTTGAATTTATTGCATTCACTTACGCACAAATACCCTTGGGAAAGTTATTAATCCATCTCTTCCCTCTAGTTATAGGTTAAATAACAGGACAGTTTGGATTCTATAGCATTGGCTGGCAACCAGTATACCGCAGAAAGCAATGGCAACCTACTGCGGGATAATCCTCTGCCCAGTTTATCATGTCCCTTTCGAGACATGATCGCCCAAAGAGTGTATCACGTATGACACTTTACTGACTGACTGAATATAATGGCTGGAAACAAAGCTCCTGGTAGGCATAAAGTGGGTGGTCGGTTCTCTATTGTTACGAACTAATAAACTGATCCCCCACTAATGATTACTTATTGATATAATAATATAATTTAATGTGTCTATTCTCACTCTATCTATGTGTTGAATAGCAGGATAGGTTGGGTTCTATAGCCTTGGCTAGCAACAAGTCTACCGCAGAAAGCAATGGCAACCTAGTGCAGTCATGTCCCTTTCGAGACATGATCGCCCAAAGCGTGTATCACATATGTCACTTAACTGACTGACTGAATATAATATTTGGAATCATGGCTGCTATTGGCCATAAAGTGGGGGATCAGTTTTCTATTGTACTGAAGTAATAAAGTGATCCCCCACTAATTGGTACGTAATAATATAATAGATCTTTTCTCCCTCTAGCTATAGGTCAAATAACAGGACAGCTTAGGTTTTATAGCCATGACTGGATTCTATAGCATTGGCTGGCAACCAGTATACCGCAGAAAGCAATGGCAACCTACTGCGGGATAATCCTCTGCCCAGTCTGTCATGTCCCTTTCGAGACATGATCGCCCAAAGAGTGTATCACGTATGCCACTTAACTGACTGGCTGAATATAATATTTGGAATCATGGCTGCTATTGGCCATAAAGTGGGGGATCCGTTTTCTATTGTAATGAAGTAATAAACTGATCCCCCACTAATTGGTACGTAATAATATAATAGATCTTTTCTCCCTCTAGCTATAGGTCAAATAACAGGACAGCTTAGGTTTTATAGCCATGACTGGATTCTATAGCATTGGCTGGCAACCAGTATACCGCAGAAAGCAATGGAAGCCTACTGCGGGATAATCCTCTGCCCAGTCTGTCATGTCCCTTTCGAGACATGATCGCCCAAAGAGTGTATCACGTATGACACTTAACAGTCTGGCTGACTATATTAATTATCAGTCTTCGACATGCAAGGTGTTTGTTTTATGCTCGGAATTCAATGTAATGATCATACTACTCATCTTCATGTCTTGTATCCTGTTTGCGCTCATAATATCGTATACGTGCTTATCAATGGCAAATCCCGATGGGTTGGGCATGCTAGACGCTTCCTATATGGAGTGTTGTTTTGTGGCAAAAGACACAGTGGTTGACCTCGAGAAAAAAAAATACACGCCAAAAATCAGTCAAGTGCCATACGTGAAACCGGCTTGGGCGATCATGTCTCGAAAAAGACATGACTGACTAGGCAGAAGGTTATCCCTCAGTAGGTTGCCATTACTTTCTGCAGTAGTCTGGTTGCCAGCCAAATCTATAGAACTCAATCTGTCCTGTTATTTAACCCATAACTTAAGGGAAGAGACGGATTAATACCTTTCCCAAGGCTATTTATGCGTAAGTGAATGCAAAGAATTCAACTGGAATTCGAACACGGCTCCGTGATTTCTCGTACCGAGCCGATATCCACTGCACCACAACGCACATCCGTACAACGCCACAAGTATTTCATCAAAATCAGTCGGCGTAAGATAGTCATTTTGAAGTACTATCGTCATTAAATATCCTGATAAACTTTTGGAACGCAAGACGCCCTTCAAATTTACTCTCATTTAGGGCCGAATACTTTCTTAGCGAATGAGATGTTTGGACAGCAGGTTCCTTGATAAGACTTGATTCGGAGCCTGTTAATAGCGACACCCTGTCTAACAATAAAAACGTCATGTTCCGGAAAAAATAACTAAGAAGGAAATCACATCTTCTAAATTATTTTTCAACAATCAGAAGAACTAAAAATGTGAAAAAATGTAGAACAATTGACGATGGTTAAATGGAATTGACAGAACTGTCCAAAGAACAGAACTGACAAAGTTTCCAATTAAAACTAAACAAAAAAAAAGAAGAAAAAACGGAGCAAAAAATTATATAAAGCAAGCAAACAATGTATGCAAGACTAATTAACCCTCTAGGGCCATTCGTATCATATTATATTAATAAGTAGTAATTAGTGGGGGATCAGTTTATTACTTCATGACAATAGAAAACCGATCACCCACTTTATGCCCAGTATAAGCCTTAACCCTCTAGGGCCATTCGTATCATATTTGATACAGTATGAAAACAAGCCTTGAAAGAAACATTTTCCTGAAAAAATTTTTAAGAGAAATATTTTATAAATTTCAAATGAAAGCAGTACTGACTGCTCAGTCAATGAATACCAAATGTTTCCTTATAGGGAAATACCAAATGTTTCCTTATAGGGAAATACTGTATCAAATATGATACGAATGGCCCTAGAGGGTTAAGTAGTAATTAGTGGGGGATCTGTTTATTACTTCATAACAATATAGAACTGATCCCCCACTTTATGACAAGTAGAAGCCTTAACCCTCTAGGGCCATTCGTATCATATTTGATACAGTATGAAAACAAGCCTTGAAAGAAATATTTTCCTGAAAAAATTTTTAAGAGAAATATTTTATAAATTTCAAATGAAAGCAGTACTGACTGCTCAGTCAATGAATACCAAATGTTTCCTTATAGGGAAATACCAAATGTTTCCTTATAGGGAAATACTGTATCAAATATGATACGAATGGCCCTAGAGGGTTAAGTAGTAATTAGTGGGGGATCTGTTTATTACTTCATAACAATATAGAACTGATCCCCCACTTTATGACAAGTAGAAGCCTTAATCATATTATATTATTAACCCTCTAGGGCCATTCGTATCATATTTGATACAGTATGAAAACAAGCCTTGAAAGAAATATTTTCCTGAAAAAATTTTTAAGAGAAATATTTTATAAATTTCAAATGAAAGCAGTACTGACTGCTCAGTCAATGAATACCAAATGTTTCCTTATAGGGAAATACCAAATGTTTCCTTATAGGGAAATACTGTATCAAATATGATACGAATGGCCCTAGAGGGTTAAGAGAAATATTTTATAAATTTCAAATGAAAGCAGTACTGACTGCTCAGTCAATGAATACCAAATGTTTCCTTATAGGGAAATACCAAATGTTTCCTTATAGGGAAATACTGTATCAAATATGATACGAATGGCCCTAGAGGGTTAAGTAGTAATTAGTGGGGGATCTGTTTATTACTTCATAACAATATAGAACTGATCTCCCACTTTATGACAAGTAGAAGCCTTAATCATATTATATTATTAACCCTCTAGGGCCATTCGTATCATATTTGATACAGTATGAAAACAAGCCTTGAAAGAAATATTTTCCTGAAAAAATTTTTAAGAGAAATATTTTATAAATTTCAAATGAAAGCAGTACTGACTGCTCAGTCAATGAATACCAAATGTTTCCTTATAGGGAAATACTGTATCAAATATGATACGAATGGCCCTAGAGGGTTAAGAGAAATATTTTATAAATTTCAAATGAAAGCAGTACTGACTGCTCAGTCAATGAATACCAAATGTTTCCTTATAGGGAAATACCAAATGTTTCCTTATAGGGAAATACTGTATCAAATATGATACGAATGGCCCTAGAGGGTTAAGTAGTAATTAGTGGGGGATCTGTTTATTACTTCATAACAATATAGAACTGATCCCCCACTTTATGATACGAATGGCCCTAGACGGTTAAAAGTAATAAGTGCAAAAAAAGGAAGCGATTTCAATTCTAACTGGAGGTTTGTTCATTGTTTCCCAACTGCAATTTTGTTGCTATTGGTTGTAGAATGAGGGTCGAGCTTTGCAATAGATCACAATAAAAAAAAGATATCTTTAATAACTTTAATTCATGACTTCCTGTAAAGGATAAACTTAATTAAAAACTTTTAATATATTACATTTAAATCTATTCCTCCCCTTCCTAAATATACCGTTTCAACACCCTGTAACCCCGCCACTAACAGCTCTGTCCTGTTGTACTTTGTGACCGTTGTTAACCTAAAACCCCTCCACACTTTACCCCAGGGCCTTCGCCATTTGGAACAAAACAATGTCGCTGACGTGACCTAGAATCTTTATTAGAGATCCTATGTCGAAATGTACATCCGACACATTTGAATTTTGAAAATTTTCTCTAATTTATATTGGCTTTGTATTCTTAATACATTGAGCTTTCTGCCTGCATCACTTTTTAATGTTAAATTTTTTTTAATATTAATTAGGATCAGGTTCTTGGAATTTACCTTCCTACTCTTCCACTTCGGATTAAAGAAAAACAATATATATATATATATATATATATATATATATATATATATATATATCAATTAAGGTTTTTACAAATAAAAGTAATGTCTTTTGGTTGGTACAAGGCCGTTAAAATGTTCATAGTAGTAATTGTTGGAAAGAGTTTATGCGTACGTATGTATGTATGTGTGTGTGTCTGTTTGTTAGGAGTGTCTTTGAAGTCTTCGCTCAGTCTTTCGGGTGCCGGTCAGTTCTTTAGTGGATTGGTAAACTTTGAAGAAAAGATGAGAGAGAAGGAGATGCAACAATAATGTTAATTATGCTCGTATTTTCTCAACTGCGGCCGTCTTCTTGTCTCGTCCTTTTATTTCATTTTCTGGAGCTCCAAACAGATCATTAAGTGAATTCACAACCGGATATAATTCTGGGTTTCCCATTGGACGACAAAGAAACTTCGCGTCGGCTCGTGAAAAGGGTCCGTAAAAAGAATTTGTTTTTTTTTTGTTTGTTTGTTTTTTGTCTTTGTTTTTTATAATTAAAGATTATTTGAATTGTTGTTGATTTTTTTAATGTTTCTTAGTTTGCTACTTACCGAAAAACATTTCACATCGAGGTGTGAAATTTCGCGAGTTTTGTGTGCAAAGTTTGTACATTCCAGAATTTTTTTTTTTTCTAAAAAAATCAATAAGTCAGATTTGAATTTTAAATCCTGAATTTGTTTTGTTTACTAGAAATAATAATATAAACATTTTCATGAAAAAGTTATTTTTTTATTAAGTTTGGAGCCTTTTTCATTCATACTATGCTGTTTTTTCAGCGATTTAATGGAGGTACTTACACGTCTGTTATATCTCGCAGTTTAAGTATTCAATAGGTGGTACATTGTTACACTTGACGTAATGGAGTACAGACAGCGGTTTAGCACTTAAATATAGGTATGTACAAAAAATCACTGCCGATTTTCGATACCTCAATTTAAATTTAATTTTTAAAAATAAAAACGTTTTCTTGAAGCTTTAATTTTACCTTTAATTGAAAGCCAAGAGATTAAATTTACTAATTACCATAAGCAAAATACCCTGGTTTAGTTCAAACCGAAATTATATTGCTCGGAATCAAAAATTTCACTGCAAAAAAACTTTTTTTTAAATTTACCGCCATTATTGACGAATCGACAGATTATGTAAACAGTAGCTAAATTTCTGATTTAAAAATCTTGCAAAAAAAAAATATACCTCCTTGACACGTTATTTAAGTTGATTTTTATAATTGAAACCTTCCTTTATCTGATTTCAAACAAGTATTAAGTGCTTACTGACTTGATATTTACGAAATAAATCACTCTTTAAAAACAGTAGCCCTCTTGTCAGCGCTTATCTAGGCGATAAATTACGTGTTGACAAGTAGCAGGTGTGAATGACGTTTGGATGGCGGCCGTAAGTGACAAAAAAATCGTGTAGCTTAAAACGTAATATTTGGAAATTTAAATTTTTTTTTTGTTTTTTAACTAAATAGTAAAATTAAAAATTTAATATAATATTTTCAGCAAGTATAACATTTTATAGAATTTTAGTTTAGATTTATAGCCAGACTATGCTTTCTTAATAAATAAAAATAAAATATGCTTTCTGAATAAATAAAATATGCTTTCTGAATAAATAAAATATGCTTTCTGAATAAATAAAAATAAAATATGCTTTCTGAATAAATAAAAATAAAATATGCTTTCTGAATAAATAAAAATAAAATATGCTTTCTGAATAAATAAAAATATGCTTTCTGAATAAATAAAAATATGCTTTCTGAATGAATAAAAATTTAAATTTCTTTTAAAAGAAAGAATTAAATTAAAATAACCGAACTGTTATTTATTAATATTTTTCTGAAATATTAAATATTTTTATGTTTAGATATTACATATTTATCTTACATTATTAATATGCTTTCTGAAAAAATTAAATTTCTTTTAGAATAATTTTAATTTAATAAAAAAAGAATTAAATTAGAATCAAAGTTTGGTTTGTTTAGTTTTCGATGTAAGGGGAATTCATCCAAAGACTTGTTAACTTCTAAAAACAATACGACCTCTACGGAAACTTGTTTCGATCCGTATGGAACACCGTACTTAATAAAAATTTCCAAAATTTAATTATTTTTAATTATTTTAAAAGTAAAATTGGTGAATGATTTTTATTAAACTTTTCAATTTTTGATAGGCAATGTGATAATCAATTCTTAAGTAAGAGGAAATTAAACAACGTTTTAATAAAAGGTTTTTAAAATATTTTTAACACTTTTATGAATTATTATAATAAAAAATTAAAAAATAAAAACAATTATTTCAAAATTTTATTAGTAAACGAAAAAAATTTTTTTCTTCAGAGTATAATGTCCTTAATAATTATTATTTATTCCAGCAATTAAAAGTTTATCAAATTAAATTATATCAGAGATTTATTGCATTTTTACTCTTCGGAGCAGATTTTCGGCCAGGTTGTCCACTTTAGAATAAAAAACATAGATGATTTATATGCCCCAATGAGTCCTGCATTTAACTAATAAAAAAAATTTATACAGCTAATTAAAATTTATTAAAATTTCATGGATTTACGTAGAGGGGGGGGTAACAGAGTTAAAAAAAAATTTTTCACCAAGAAATTTAAAAAAATAATACTTTCAAAAATAATTTCATTCATTTGTGAATGAGTACTGAAAGTTTCATTCAAATCTGACTATTATTTGATTTTTGCGAGAATTTTGAAATTAATGTGTTTGTTACCGTGAAAAAAGTGGGTTGTGTCATTACCACGTAACCTATTGTAATAAAGGCGTAATTTTTTTTTTAGCCGCTAACTCAAATAAAACAACATTTTCTATCAAAATTTCGAAAATGTTAGCAGAGATTCAAAAAATTTTAAAAATAATTAAAAATTGCTTTGATCTTTCCTCTTAATAAAAATATAAATATTTTGATGGAAAAAGTTAGTTTTATTAAGTTTATGAACTTTTTTATTCATACTATGCTGTTTCATGCTGTTTTTTAGCGATATTTTGTACGTACCTACTTAAATACAACTCAGCTCATTTGCATAGCATACCACAGGGGCCAAAAATGATATAAAGCGAGAAAACAATATATGCAAAGAAAATTAACAGTAATATGGCAAAAAAATTCACTAAGAATTGAGGTTCACATACAAGAGCAAATTTGGTTAAACAAACATAGCGTTCAAACTTCAAGACAAGACAGACTCGAGTGAGTCAGATGACACCAACAAGTGGCTTATATTATTGGCTAGGAATCAATTACAGCAAGGCTTTCCTGTAGTTTTGCCTATAAATTGGAGAAAGGGAAAATATTTTATAACCATTCCACAACGCGATGTTAAAAGAAAAATTGTATGTAAAACAAAATTTTTATATCATGAGTTCTTAATCGAGAGTAATCGACAATACATCATCTAAGAAATGTATAAATATAACAAATATTTATAGAGTTACTGTCCATAGTTAAATGTAAATAAAAGACCGAATTACCCAACAAACAGAATTGACAAAGTTTGCAATAACAATAAAAACAAAAGAAAAGAATAGAGGATAAATAATATAAGGCAAGCAAACAATATATGCAACGCAAATAAACAGTAATAAGGCAAATTAACGGTAATAAGGCAAATAAACAGTAATAAGGCAAATAAACAGTAATAAGGCAAATTAACATTAATAAGGCAAATAAACAGTAATAAGGCAAATTAACATTAATAAGGCAAATAAACAGTAATAAGGCAAATTAAAAGTAATCAGGCAAATAAACAGTAATAAGGCAAATAAACAGTAATAAGGCAAATTAACATTAATAAGGTAAATAAACAGTAATAAGGCAAATTAACATTAATAAGGCAAATAAACAGTAATAAGGCAAATTAACATTAATAAGGCAAATAAACAGTAATAAGGCAAATTAACAGTAATAAGGCAAATTAACGGTAATAAGGCAAATAAACAGTAATAAGGCAAATAAACAGTAATAAGGCAAATTAACATTAATAAGGCAAATAAACAGTAATAAGGCAAATTAACAGTAATAAGGCAAATTAACGGTAATAAGGCAAATAAACAGTAATAAGGCAAATTAACGGTAATAAGGCAAATTAACGGTAATAAGGCAAATTAACATTAATAAGGCAAATTAACGGTAATAAGGCAAATTAACAGTAATAAGGCAAATTAACATTAATAAGGCAAATAAACAGTAATAAGGCAAATTAACAGTTATAAGGCAAATTAACGGTAATAAGGCAAATTAACAGTAATAAGGCAAATAAACAGTAATAAGACAAATTAACATTAATAAGGCAAATAAACAGTAATAAGGCAAATTAACAGTAATAAGGCAAATTAACAGTAATAAGGCAAATTAACAATAATATGGCAAAAATCTCACAAACTAAGAATTGGGTTTGACTCACAAAAGGAGATGCAGACAAGTGATTGCAGTGTTCTGAGTGCAAGACAAGAAAGAAGGAAACTTAATCTGATGGGACGATAAGTAATCTTGTCAGAACAGTTGCTATGAAATTATTTGTAGAAAAGACAGAGGAGAGCCACGTCACGTCGGTAGAAAGTGACTAAAGACGAGATAACAAGTCAGGAACGATTATTTAATTTCGACCTGAGGTGTATAAGGACGAAGTTGGGTCGGCCATCACGATCAACTAACCTAACATCACCTTTTCTTCTGGACAATGCCTACAGATTATATTTGCAGGCTTAAAACAAGCAATTTTTGTTAAGTTTTTAAATGTACAGTGACTCAATCTAATGGAATTCAAGAAAAAAATAAAGAAAATAAGTAAAACGAATTTTTTTTTCCTTCACAGTCGTTTTTTCAACGACTTGTATTCTGCTAAGTTTCGTCTCATTTTTTATAATTTTATAATTCTCATAATTTTAAAATTATTTTTTTAGAAATTATCTCCCTTAGACTGTTCAAAATTATCTCCCCTACATTGTGTAGCTGATCCACTTTTTTGTTTTCTATTCAGAATTATCTCCCTTACATTTTTTGAATATTTCGATTTTTGTGCAATGTTCATTTTTGTTCATTATTTCAAACAATACGGTTAAAAAGATGCTTCTAGAAATATGGATATTCACCCATCCTTATTATGAATCTATCTATCTAGCTAGCTATCTATCTATATACACACACATATATATATGCTGATGATTATCCTATATATATATATATATATATATATATATCAGTCAGTCAGTTAAGTGCCATACGTGATACACGCTTGGGTGATCATGTCTAGAAAGAGACATGACTGACTGGGCAGAAGATTATCCCGCAGTAGGTTGCCATTGCTTTCTGCGGTAGACAGGTTGCCGACCAAGGCTATAGAACCCAATCTGTTCTGTTATTTAACCCATAACTGGAAGGAATAGACGGATTAATACCTTTCCCAAGTGTATTTGCGCGTAAGTGAATGCAATGAATTCAGCTGGAATTCGAACTCGGCCCCACCCCCGATTTCTCGTTCCGAGCCGATATCCACTGGACCACAACGCATATATATATATATATATATTTTATTTATTACAAATTATGTTTTAGAACATGTACATAAGTTTTTTTTATATATGTCATCTAGAGGACATATATACAAAAAATAGTGTACATGTTCTAAAACATAATTTATAATAAATATTCACAGCTCTATACATCATATATCGAGCACTGTTTTAAATTAATGTTTTGGACGGAAAAAATTTTCTTTCCTCGTTCTGTACTCACTCGGATATATATATATATATATTGTGAATATGTGCATTTGAATACATGGTTCTGTTGTCATTTCGCGCTATCACGCGGTGTGACGTCATAGAACCGCATTGCAAATTTGCGAACTGCGTTTGTTATTTTTGGTAACTATTGCCGTTGCCTAGCGGAGTTTTCTGTCAACACAAAATAAAATCGTCGGTGTTGGTGGATGTTATTGAGTTACCGTCTTAACAACCTCTCTGAAGATGGCTCATGTGAGCCGAAAGCTTAGAACCAAATTAATAAACAATTATCCAAATGTTGGAGAATTTTTGTCTTTATTTTCAACTGAAATTAAAGCCAAAATACGACGTTTAGAACGGCTCAGGTTTTAAACATAATAGACATTCATTGTCTCTTACATTTAACAGTATATGTTTAGAAAATTATTTGTACAATTACGTTAATTCTGGTCACTATGCCCTTAGCTTATTTCACATTTGGCTGACATATGATGTCAAATCATACGGGAAAGGTCAGAAAGATCAACACTCCGAGATTAAGAAAATTAAGAAATAGTTTTATTCTAAATTTCTTGCTATAGATAAGTAACATTTATGTAAATAAAATAAATTTAGATTTGAATTTGCTAATTTTTCAAACATAACGTGTCACAGATGTATATTTTATTTTTGAAAGATTTTTTAAACTGAGAATAAAATTTTTTTACAATGTGTCGATTGATCAAAAATGGCCGAAAAATTGAAAAAAAAATTAAATCTCAAAATTTTAGATTCCAGTCAATATAATTTTTGTTTGAAATGCATCAGAGTATTTTGCTTACTGAAAATAGGAAATTTAACCCTCTAGGGCCATTCGTATCATATTTGATACAGTATGAAAACAAGCCTTGAAAGAAATATTTTCCTGAAAAATTTTTTAAGAGAAATATTTTATAAATTTCAAATGAAAGCAGTACTGACTGCTCAGTCAATGAATACCAAATGTTTCCTTATAGGGAAATACCAAATGTTTCCTTATAGGGAAATACTGTATCAAATATGATACGAATGGCCCTAGAGGGTTAAGAGAAATATTTTATAAATTTCAAATGAAAGCAGTACTGACTGCTCAGTCAATGAATACCAAATGTTTCCTTATAGGGAAATACCAAATGTTTCCTTATAGGGAAATACTGTATCAAATATGATACGAATGGCCCTAGAGGGTTAAGAGAAATATTTTATAAATTTCAAATGAAAGCAGTACTGACTGCTCAGTCAATGAATACCAAATGTTTCCTTATAGGGAAATACCAAATGTTTCCTTATAGGGAAATACTGTATCAAATATGATACGAATGGCCCTAGAGGGTTAAGAGAAATATTTTATAAATTTCAAATGAAAGCAGTACTGACTGCTCAGTCAATGAATACCAAATGTTTCCTTATAGGGAAATACCAAATGTTTCCTTATAGGGAAATACTGTATCAAATATGATACGAATGGCCCTAGAGGGTTAATCATTTAACTTTAATTAAAACTAAAATAAAAGTTTCAAGAAAACTTTTTTGTTTTTAAAAATACAATATAAATGTTACTTATTGAAAATGAATGGAGATACCTAAGTAATATTGTTCTACGTCGAAAGCGCGAAAATTTTATCATCTTAAAATAAACTTGTCATCTTAAACCATAAAAATAATTCTAATCTACTTAACAAAAAAAGCGATTTAATGACCACGTGATGACAAATTGAAAGGGACAATAAATTTTTGTAGCCAGCAATTGTATATTTTCAATCTGCTGCAAATAATTAAGAAACTACCACCTGAAATTCAAGAGATTGCATTCGAAAATATGCAGCATAATGCATTTGGTCTCCTACTAGAAAATCTTGCATGCAATGCTGAAATCAGATTAACTGGAAGTGAGGAAAGAAGCTATAAAAATAATTTTAGCCATTAAGTAACTGACATAATATTGATTAAAATGATTTCATCAATTTATAGTTTCATTTTAAAGTACTATCGTAATTTCATCATAAAAATTAAGACAAGTAAGGTTAATTTTTTTTATTTTGATTTAACTTTTTTATTTTTTCATGAGTGGAGAGCCAACCAGAAAAAGGTTGAAAAATATCAAAGATAAATTTTGATGCAACACATTGGCCTCAGTTGATCAACCTGTCTCAAACTGGAGTTTGTGAGCCTGGATTCACAAAAGAATTTTTTTTTCTGGAGTTTTCAATGAGTGGGACAAAATCAGAGTTACTTGATTTGCCTTCACAATCACAAAGTGTCGCAAGGGCAGTAAAATTAACAACTGCTGTTACCCAATCGGTCTAAGGAACTGAAGCAAGGCAACATTATTATAAAAGTTTTATGCCACGAAATGAGGCCTTTCTTTGCTTCAAAGGGATCTTATGTAGAGCAGTTTGATATGATGTAAAAATAAAAATTGCTATTATTCTCACAACATTCCTGTTTTTGTCTCATGTCTTTTAGAACTTTGTCCTTTACGATTATTATATGAAATAGAAACTTAAAATCCCACTATTAATAACCAGTAGAATTTATTCTTTACAATTAATATATGAAATCGAAACTTAAAATCCCACTATTAATAACCAGTAGAATTTA
Source organism: Ascarosepion bandense (assembly GCA_037127315.1). Classification (NCBI taxonomy): domain Eukaryota; kingdom Metazoa; phylum Mollusca; class Cephalopoda; order Sepiida; family Sepiidae; genus Ascarosepion; species Ascarosepion bandense. The sequence goes on from JBBBDQ010000855.1 coordinate 1,728,825, forward strand.
TTCTTTACAATTATTATATGAAATAGAAACTTAATCCCACTATTAATAACCAGTAGAATTTATTCTTTACAATTATTATATGAAATAGAAACTTGAAATCCTATTAATAACCAGTAGAATTTATTCTTTACAATTATTATATAAAATAGAAACTTAAAATCCACTATTAATAACCAGTAGAATTTATTCTTTACAATTATTATATGAAATAGAAACTTGAAATCCCACTATTAATAACCAGTAGAATTTATTCTTTACAATTATTATATGAAATAGAAACTTGAAATCCCACTATTAATAACCAGTAGAATTTATTCTTTACAATTATTATATGAAATAGAAACTTGAAATCCACTATTAATAACCAGTAGAATTTATTCTTTACAATTATTATATGAAATAAAAACTTGAAATCCCAGTATTAATAACCAGTAGAATTTATTCTTACTACAATTATATATGAAATAGAAACTTAAAATCCTATTAATAACCAGTAGAATTTATTCTTTACAATTATTATATGAAATAGAAACTTGAAATCCACTATAATAATAGTAGAATTTATTCTTTACAATTATTATATGAAATAAAACTTAAAATCCTATTAATAACGATACACAATTGTTCTTTACAATTATTATATAAAATAGAAACTTAAAATCCCACTATTAATAACCAGTAGAATTTATTCTTTACAATTATTATATGAAATAGAAACTTAAAATCCCACTATTAATAACAAGTAGAATTTATTCTTTACAATTATTATATGAAATAGAAACTTAAAATCCCACAGCCAACCAGCAGTAGAATTTATTCTTTACAATTATTATATGAAATAGAAACTTAAAATCCCACTATTAATAACCAGTAGAATTTATTCTTTACAATTATTATATGAAATAGAAACTTAAAATCCACTATTAATAACCAGTAGAATTTATTCTTTACAATTATTATATGAAATAGAAACTTAAAATCCCACTATTAATAACAGTAGAATTTATTCTTTACAATTATTATATGAAATAGAAACTTAAAATCCCACTATTAATAACCAGTAGAATTTATTCTTTACAATTATTATATGAAATAGAAACTTAAAATCCCACTATTAATAACCAGTAGAATTTATTCTTTACAATTATTATATGAAATAGAAACTTAAAATCCCACTATTAATAACCAGTAGAATTTATTCTTTACAATTATTATATGAAATAGAAACTTAAATCCACTATTAATAACCAGTAGAATTTATTCTTTACAATTATTATGAGATAGAAACTTAAAATCACTATTAATAACCAGTAGAATTTATTCTTTACAATTATTATATAAAATAGAAACTTAAAATCCCACTATTAATAACCAGTAGAATTTATTCTTTACAATTATTATATAGAAATAGAAACTTAAAATCCCACTATTAATAACCAGTAGAATTTATTCTTTACAATTATTATATAAAATAGAAACTTAAATTCCACTATTAATAACAGTAGAATTTATTCTTTACAATTATTATATAAAATAGAAACTTAAAATCCCACTATTAATAACCAGTAGAATTTATTCTTTACAATTATTATATAAAATAGAAACTTAAATCCCACTATTAATAACCAGTAGAATTTATTCTTTACAATTATTATATAAAATAGAAACTTGAAATCCCACTATTAATAACCAGTAGAATTTATTCTTTACAATTATTATATAAAATAGAAACTTAAAATCCCACTATTAATAACCAGTAGAATTTATTCTTTACAATTATTATATGAAATAGAAAACTTAAATCCAGCTAGTAATAACCAGTAGAATTTATTCATTTTAATTATTATATGAAATAAAACTTAAAATCCCGCTATTAATAACCAGTAGAATTTATTCTTTACAATTATTATATAAAATAGAAACTTAAAATCCCACTGTTAATAACTTAGTAGAATTTATTCTTTACAATTATTATATGAAATAGAAACTTAAAATCCCACTATTAATAACCAGTAGAATTTTAGAGTGTTCAAATTACAATGGTAGTTTATATTAAAATAATCCATTAATTTGATCCTAGCAAAGTTCATACATGTTTGCTTTTGTTTCATTGATAACAGAAAAAAAAATAACTGTTATATAATATCTTGCAATGTTATTTACTGACGTATCTCAATTAATGAGGTAAAATGAAGCTTATCTGAGCTGTTGGGTTTGGGGTGGGAGGTTATAATTTCATTTTAATTGCTACTTTTTGATCTACTGTATTCATTTCATTTGAATAATATAAATTAACAAACTTTTCTGGATTTAAATTATAATTTTTTTAAGCAATTTCATATCTAAATGCATGAAAAACACGGATTTTCAAGTGCTTCGAGACAGGATCGCCCAAGAGTGTATCCCGTATTGCATTTAACTGACTGGCTGATTCCAATAATAAAATCATATTCAGTGTACAATTCATTCATTAATGAATAAGTACTAAAATTTCGTTTGAAACGGATAATTCTTTGATCTGGCAACAGTGTGTTGTTTCTGTTAGTGTTGTGTGGCGAATTTTCGCTTTAACCTTCTCTCTCCTCTTCCTCTCCCAAAATAACTCTTTTACTTTCTCTCTTTCGGATTTTAAAATGAGTTCTACAAAGACACTTAAATTTTTTTTTTTTTTTTTAGTCATTTCACCCCGAGCAAGGCAGAAACGCCACTGATGTGCAGGGGGTTACATAAATGGAAAAAGATTAATTAGAAAGAGTGAGGTGTACAAGCTAGTCAGAAAGGAACAATAGAAAGCTGAGAAAGTAGGTGCAATGACAGATACATAGGCGGAGAGAAAGTGAAGGTTATACAGGGGAGGGGAGAGAGCTAGAGTCCAGTGGTTAGTAGATGAGTATTAACTTTGCATTTAAATTTCTGGAGGTTGTAGCCGTCAGGAAAGCAAGAATACGGGAGTGAGTTCCACAGGCGGGAGGTGCGAGAGAGGAAGCTGCAGGAGTAGAATTGTCGTCTGCATTTGGCTAACCTGACTGTGAATGGGTGGGACCCAGTTGCCAGTCTGGTTGCACGGGTAAACACCTGTTGAGGAGGCATCCGTGACTTAAGCTCATCCGAGCAGAAGCCATGAAAGTATTTATAGAAGAGACAGAGGGAGGCCACATTTCGACGATGGGAAAGTGGCTGCAGTCGAGTCGCCAGATCAGTACCTATCACATTACAGACTCTCCTTTGGAGCTTGTCAAGAACACTGAGGAGAACGGCAGGGGCACCTGACCATAAATGGCAGCAGTACTCCATGCACGGACGGATGGTTTTGTTCTACAAAGACACAAATAATTAAAATTTCTAATTATTAATGTCTTTGTAGAACTCATTTTCTAAACAAAACAGGAGTTACTTTTTAAGACACATCTCATTGCTCGCATAACTTACGTAGGTTACGACTACTGGTATTATTTCTAAACGTAACATTTCTTCTTTTTTTATACCGGACGAATTTTCATAGGTGAGTTATTTTCCTCTGTACACCGTCCTGCACTTAACTTCACCTGAAAACTTTCTCGTTGTTACGTTTAACGACAACAATGTCGTCGTGGTCGTCGCCTTATGTCTGGGCAAATAGCTTCCTTCTGTTGTTTCTCTTTTTTCATCATGTGGATGCCAAGGACCATCAGTCTGTGAATGTGACGATCTTTACATCTGGGGTCGCTGAAACTGTATCCGATCGATTTCTTTCTGTTACGCTCGATCTAGGCCTCTTAAAAGTTAATTGGCAGAATTTGAATTTAAGGTAAGAAGCTTTTTTTAAGCGGATATCCTTTATTTTGATATTTACAAACGATATACTTCCTTGTATATTTGCTTGCTAAAAATGTTTTATTGCAAAACATAAAGAGATTATTTTTATTTTATTTATTGATTTTTTTTTTCCGAGTGTTATTTATTTATTTTTTCTTTTTCTTTTTTTTTTTTGATGCCCGGAAATCTTAAAGTTAATCACCTGTCAGGTAGGTACCTCCACTTACCACTACTAAAATCGTTGATAAAACAGCATAGTATGAAAAAAGGGATGCCAAACTTAAAAACGAACTTTTTCTATCGAAAAATATTGTTTACAAATCGTCGAAACTTATTATTTTAGAAATAATTTTTTGGGGTGTATTTGAAGTTTTTTTTTTTATTTATTTTTAAATTTCTATGTGAAAAATTAAAAGGTCATGTGTTTTAGGGTTTCTTCCTCTTACACGAAAAGATTTGTAGTTATTACTTGTGATCGTTATATACACTTATCATCTCGCATCTGTCAATAATTCTCAACACATATAGTAGAAAGCTTAGAAAGTTGAATTGTGTTTGAGAAATAGTTTTGTACTAAATTTCATGTTATATAACGTTGATTATCAAAAAGTAAATATCAAGTATTTTTTAATTAATTTAATTTTTTAAAAGATTTTTAATCTCTTAACACATTCGAAATTTTGGTAAAAACTTTTGTTTTTGATTTTCGTTAGCGGGTACACAAATCGTTACGAGAGTTTACAATGGAAAACATAATTTGGTTTCTTTTTTCTTTTATTTCCGGTGATAAATATTTGGAAATTCATGCAAAAATCAAATAATTGTCGAATTTTAATGAAAATTTCAGGAGTTATTCACAAATGAATGAAATTATTTTTGAAGTTATTATTTTAAAAATATATATATTATATATATATATATATATATATATATATATATATATATATATATATATATATATATATATATTACAGTACTGTGCAAAAGTATTTGGACAATAACTTTTATGAGACATATTGACAGAAAATAAACAATTTAATTAAAGTAATTTTATTTGATTTACTCAACAAATGCTTTAACAAGAAAAAATACTTGTTACAAAATAAATTTAATATTTAGTATAATAGCCTTTTGCTTTGATCACAGCCTTCATTCTCTCAGGCATTGATATCACAAGCTTCTTCAATGTATCTAATTGGTATCTCCTGCCAAGCAGCTTGTATTTGTTCCCAAAGTGTGTCTTGCGAAGTAACATTAGATTTATCATTTTTTTTTTCTCTCCAAAATATCCTATAGATCTTCAATAGGATTGAGATCAGGGCTTTGTGGGTTTCGGAATTCAAATTCCGAAACCTTCCTTCCTCTTCCTTTTGAGTTAAATAATTCTTACAAAGAATTTCACACTGTATTTGAATTTCAGTAAGGTTTTTAGGAAAATCACCCCCGTCCTAATACTTTTGCACACTACCGGTAGTGTGCAAAAGTATTAGGACAGAGGGGATTATAAACATTATTTTGATGTATCATAAAAGATAAAATAGTTCTTGTCCTAATACTTTTGCACAGTACTATATATATATAGTGACACACATAAGTATTGGATACATGTTATTTTCTGTTATAACTCTAGTTTATGTTCGCCATTTTGCCTGATATTTGGTAAGTAATATCTCGTAAAGTTGTTTTAGTTGTATGTGGGTGTAAAAATTAAAAACTCATGGTTGAATCCATTTTTTTTTTTTTTTTATCAAAGTTCCAATTTACCCGATGCAAAAGTATTGGATACATCAATTTAATATTTTGTTGCATAGCCACTGTTTTGTTTCACTGCTTCCAGTCACTTTCTATAGTTGGCCACAAGTTTTCCACACTGATCCACCATTCTTTTACCCCATTCTTCCTTGCATAATTCCTCTAATTGCTTCATATTTTGTGGATTCCGCTTATGAACTTTAACTTTCAAAGTATTCCACAAATCCTCAATTGGATTCAAGTCAGGAGACTGACTTGTCCAATTGAGAATACTAATACCATTATTTTCAAACCATTTCTTTATAAGTTTTGCGGTATGTTTGGGATCATTGTTGTGTTGAAGCATGAAATTCCGACCATGTCCTAAAGAAGTTGGAGATTTCTGAAGGGTCTTCTCTAGAATTTCCCTTTACATGCTACCATTCATTCTACCATGGATAACTTGTAACTCACCAGTGCCCTTGGATGAAAAGCATCCCCATATCATAATGAAACCACCCCCAAACTTAACTGTGGGGATGGTATTGTGCTTGTCGAAGGCAGTGTCATTTTTTTCGCCAAACACTTGTCGCTGTGTTCCTTCCGAATAGTTCAACTTTCGTTTCATCCGACCAAATTACCTTTTCCCAAAACTGCATACCATTTTTTTCATAAGTTTCTACAAACTTTAATCGGTCTTTGACATGTTTGGTTTTCAGTAAAGGCACTTTTCTTGGTGATCTTGAATGAAAGCCTGTATGATATAAAGCTCTGCTAATGGTATCTTTAGTTACATTAATTCCAGCACCCACAAGATCAGTTTTAATTTCAGAACTAGTAATGAAGGGGGGGGGGTTGCACATTTCTGCTGATCCAACTTGAAGCCCTCTTATTTATTTTTCTCGGTCTTCCATTTCTTGGAAGAATTGCTGTACCGTCGACATACTTCTTATACTTTCTGATTATATTTCCTACTGTACTTCGTGCTAGATTCATTTCTTTGCTAATTTTTTGGTAACCTTGTCCTCCTTAGTTGCGTTCAATGATTCTATCTTGCATATCTCTGGATAATTCTTTAGTTTTTGTCATTTTTAATCCTTGAATTGCAGAATGCACATCAAAGAGTTTGATGATTAGTAGCACTATCTTGTAAGCAGAGATAACATTCCAGTTCTATTGAAAATTTGAATATTTAAAGTCTTTTAAAATATAAAGTTTCGATTGGAAATTTGAAAAAAGTGTCATGTATCCAATACTTTTGCATAAGGTAATTTTGAAATTTGATTAAAAAAAAATGGATTCAACCATGAGTTTTTAATTTTCCTTCCACATACAACTAAAACAACTTTACGAGATATTACTCACCAAATATCAGGCAAAATGGTGAACCTAAACTAGATTTATAACAGAAAATAGCATGTATCCAATACTTATGCGTGTCACTATATATATATATATATATATATATATATATATATATATATATATATAATAATCAACGTATAGTGTCTTAATATGTATAGGAAAAACTACTAAAAAGTTGTAAGTTAAAAATGTATATTTTTTATTTATTTCAATTAGTATATATATATATTTGATATTTCAGACCGGCCTTGGCCTTTCATCAGAAACAAATGATTTTAAAATTTAAACTAGAAGCGTCCGTCACGTGATGTAGAAAGCAATAGAGTTTGAATAGTTTTAAACGTAAAACTAACTGTAATAATACTTTTAAATGTTGTTTTAAAGAAAAGAAAAGAAAAAACAATATATATATATATATATATATATATATATAAAATAAATTTCAAAGTTCAAAATCGTTGTATCATCATTTCTACATGAAATCCCTTATGGCTTAGGGGTTAGCGACTTCGACTGACACCAAATCGGTCGAGTTTCAGTCCCGGTCAGAAGCAAGTGGATGTAGCCATACTGATGAACTGTGATACAGCGAAACAGGCTGGTATGTGGATGACAATATATATATATATATATATATATATATATATATATATATATGTTACCTTTCATCCATTCATTAAATTTTAAGAAATTAAATTTTCTTGCGGAAATTGGTTTTCTTAAAAACACAGGGTTCATTGGGGAATGTAAATATTTTTTTTTTAAATTTTGCCTTTATTTTCGAAAATCTGGTCCCAGTAGTAAAATAAAAGAATGCAATATAACTATAATATTATTTAATTTAATGAGCTTTTCATTGCTTCAATAGATTATATAAATGAATGACATAATAGTCTGAAGGGAAAAATTTCGATTAATTTCGAATTTTTTTAAATTATAATAATTTCTGAAGTTTCAAAAATATTTTTAAAATACTTCAAAGATTTGTTTGAGTTAGTTTATGAACCTATTAAGCGAAGATTATATTTACTAATCGAAAATTAAAAAGTTTAATACAAATCATCGAGCCTTCTTATTTTAAAAATAATTTTTTGTGCGTATTTGAAGTTTTTTTGTATCGTAATTTCTGTGTAAATTATGTTTATGTTCATGTGTTTCAGGGTTTCTCCCCCTTACACGAAAAGATTTGTAGAATTATGTTACTTGTGATCGCTATACACTTATCTCATCTCGCATCTGTCAAATTTGTCAACACATACAATGGAAAGCTCAGAAAGTTAAATTGTGTTTAAAAAATAGTTTTGTTCTAAATTTCATGTTATGAATAAGTAACAATAGTGTAAATCAGATTAATTTAATATTAAATTTGCTAATTTATCAAAAATAACGCGTCACAGATGTATATTTTATTTTTGCAAGATTTTTAAAACCCAGAATTAAGTTTTGTTTACAAATGTGCTCAAAAATGGCCGAAAAATTGAAGAATTAAAACAAAAATTGAAAAGTTTTAGATTCCGATCAATATAATTTCTGTTTCGAAATACACCAGTGTATTTTGCTTACTGGAAATAGTAAATTTAATCATTTAGCTTTCAATTAAAACTAAAATAAAAATTAAGAAAACTTTTTATTTTTAAAAATTCTTCTTCTATGTGCCTTGTCTTTTCAAGACTTAGGCGATCATGGCCCTCCACGTCTCCCTATCCCTGGTTGTTCTTAGCACTTTTTCTCCTGTTACACCATGCAGTTCCCATTCTGTTATCCACCTGTTTAGGCCCTTCAAATATGTTATCCGTTGCTTCCTCTGACTCTTTTTCCCTCTATCTGGCCTGTTAGTATCAGGTTCTCCAAGCCCTCCTTCCTCAATGCATGTCCCAGGAACTTAGTTGTCTCTTCCTGATGCTCAACATTAATTTCCATTTCCATTCTTTTCAAAACCTCATCATTTCTCACATGCTTGGTCCATGATATCTGCAGCATCCTTCTGTAGAACCACATTTCAGTTGCTTCAAGATTTTCCTTCATCTTTGATGATATTGTCCAGCATTCACTGCCATATTGACGAACTGACATCACACAGCAATCTAGTACTCTCTTCTTTGTTTCAAGTGAAAGTTTCCTGTCTCTTAATACTTTACTCAGCTTCTGGAACGCGTCCTTCGCCATGCCAATTCGCCTTTGGATCTCTGTATCGCGCTTTCTATCTCCTGTTAGAACACTTCCCAGGTATTTAAATTTTTGTATCTGCTTTTTTATTCACTACATGTATTTGGGATTTTGACATTTTGGGCTGCTCTTTTTGCTGATGACGATGCGTTTGGTTTTCTTGCAGTTTATTTATAGTCCTTTTTTGTCACTCTCTTCAGCTACCTTCTGTGGGAGGTCTTGTAGTTTCCTTTCCGTGTCTGCAATCAGCACTGTATTATCTGCGTATCTTATGTTATTCAAATTGTGGCCGCCGATGACAAATCCTGGCGTAACATCTGGGGTCCTCAGAATAGTCCCGCTGTACAAGTTGAACAGATCCGATGAAAAGACGCATTCTTACACCCCTTTCTATCTTTGTATATCTGCTGAATTCGTTACCTGTCCGTATGCAGGCAGTTTGCTGCCAGTAGAGATTCTTGATTACTCTTATGTCTTTCCCTAATATGTCGAGGCTGCTGAGCATGTCCATCGATTCTTTGTGGCGTATTTTATAGAACGCCTTTGCGTAATCGATAAAAGATAAGTTTTATCAGTAATTGTAACTTAAAATTAATCGCTCAATGAATTGATGTAAGAATAAATTCTCTCTCCCTTTTATATATATATATATATATATATATATATAAATGGTAATCTGTGAGTCTGTGTATGACTGTAACCTATGCACGCCTACATTTTTTAAGCGACGCTATTCAAACTTTCTAGGGACACATATCTACAGGGAAACCAGGTCGACACATACTTTTTGAGTTTAAGTTCAGCAATTTTCCCTTTCGCACTTTTTGGCCAATGGAGCCAATTGTTTACATTTGCTCCGTAAAACATCTAAGATCTAAGATGGTTGCTAGATTATGTCACATAAATAAAATCACACGTGTCAAACGAGACTAAAAACAAAAAATGAACCTTTATATTTAATTTTTATTCCGACGTTTTAAAAATTCATCAACAAAAATATGTGAATATTTTTCCCCGTAATTTTGAAACAAAAGAAATATTTTTTTAAAAAAAGGTTTTTTTCAAACAAAAGCAAAATATGTAAAAAAAGAAAGTGTCAATAGTTAATTTAATTATTTAAGTCTTTTTTTTTCAGATTTAATATTTCATGCTTCAAAAAATAAAATTTTAAAATAAGTTTTTTTTCGCTAAATATTTCATGCAAGAAATCAACTGTCTGTAATTCGTGTGGCATTAATGTAACTTAAATGCCTACATTTTTAAATATTCTTCGAAAATTTCTGAACTGAGAGCGTAATAGTTTTTATATTTCTAATTTCAGTAAAACAAAATAAATAATTTTTATTTTTATGTTAAATTCATTTAGTCGACAAAAAATGTAAATATTTTCCCCCGTAATTTTCTCCTACTACTAAAACGTTCTGAGTTGCACAGGCAACGCCGGGCTATGATGCTAGTTTTCATTAAACCTCAACACAAATGTTTAAAAGTTAAATCTATTTAATACTAACGCAAACTTTCATCTTAACAAAATTCAACATTCGAAGTTTCAACACAGACAGACCTGCACATAAATATTCTTCCACAATGCCATACATCAACTTTGCATGAAAGAGGTTTCAGGACTTTTCAGTTTATTCACAAAGAAGTAAATTTGATTCCTGCTACCAGATACAACTAAAGGTAGATAACTTTCAATTGTTAAAACACTTAAATCCTTCGTTTACTGGATTTGTTGATAATTGAATATCTAAATCGAAATCTAAACTTATTTATAAATGGAACTGTGTGTGTGTGTGTGTGTGTGTGTGTGTGTGTGTGTGTGTGTGTGTGTGTGTATCCGTCCGTCCGTTACCTATAGACTCCGAAAGAGCTGAACCGATTTTCAAGAAAATTCACACAGTTGTACTATAAGCGTCTGCGAGTGTTCTTAGCTAGGTTTTGTGTAGAGGTACCACCGATAAATATCGATAATCGAAAAAATCGGGTTATAGGAGTGGTCCGATTTAAATCAAATTTGATGCACTCATAGACAACGACATAAGAAACGATATTCAGAAGTTTCAAGGTTGCAGTTCTTACAATAGTGCAGAAATGTGTGTGTGTCTGTTTATCTGCCTGTATGTCTGTATTTTTTTCAGCCCTTTTATTTTAGTTTTTACTTCAGGTTTGACTCTAAGTAGGTATAATTGTAGTTCTTAGTCTCAGCCATGATACCATTTACTCAAAATTCAAAATTCAGTTTACGACGAAAAAAATTATTTGAAGGTTAAATAAGTTCTCTGAGTAAATGGTATCATGGCTAAGACTAAGAACTACAATTATACCTACTTTTGAGCCAAACCCGAAGCAAAAACTAAAATAAAAGGGCTGAAAAATATAGACATACAGGCAGATAAACAGACACACAACAAAACATCTTGCCTTTTATATATATATATATATATATATAAATTATCGATTTTCTGCACTATTATAAGAACTGCAACCTTGAAACGTCTGAATATCGTTTTTCATGTCTTTGTCTATGAGTGTATCAAATTTGATTAAAATCGGACCTCTCCTTCTATAACCCAATTTTTTCGATATTTATCGGTGGTACCTCTACACAAAACCTAGCTAAGAACACTCGCAGACGTTTATAGTACCACTGTGTAAATTTTCAAGAAAATCAGTTCAGCCGTTTTGGAGTCTATAGGTAACGGATACACACACACACACAGACAAAGTTCCATTTATTATATAAGTTTAGATTTACTTATGCTACTGGGAATGTCCACGAAAGGTCCAACGATAAGATCTTCTTCGCTTTTTGTTTTCATGTTCGTCTCATTACTTGACCAAAGTTTATCGTTACATCACTTAAGAATTTTTCGCCGCATTGTACAATTCCACAACTGGGAAGATTTATCGGAATGATTGACTATTACCGACGGTTTATTACGCGCTGTTCAGAAATCCTCATCTTTTTACTCTTATGTGGCCCCCTGAACATCAGTGGCGTTACCGCCTAGCTCGGGGTGATATGAATAAAAAAAAAGTTGTTGAAAGTTTGAACAAATTGGTTCAAATTTATTTGAATGAATATTTAATGGAAGAATTTCCTTTTGTGTTTTAATTTCGACATGAATTTCCTGTTCAACTAAATAACAAACTAAACAAAATTATATATATATGTGTGTGTGTGTGTGTGTGTGTGTGTGTGTGTGTGTGTGTGTGTGTGTGTGTGTCCGTTACCTATAGACTCCGAAAGAGCTGAACCGATTTTCTTGAAAATTCACACAGTTGTACTATAAGCGTCTGCGAGTGTTCTTAGCTAGGTTTTGTGTAGAGGTACCACCGGTAAATATCGATAATCGAAAAAATCGGGTTATAGAAGGAGTGGTCCGATTTTAATCAAATTTGATGCACTCATAGACAAAGACATAAGAAACGATATTCAGACGTTTCAAGGTTGCAGTTCTTACAATAGTGCAGAAATGTGTGTGTGTCTGTTTATCTGCCTGTATGTCTGTATTTTTTTCAGCTCTTTTATTTTAGTTTTTGCTTCGGGTTTGACTCTAAGTAGGTATAATTGTAGTTCTTAGTCTCAGCCATGATACCATTTACTCAGAGGACTTATTTAGCCTTCAAAATTCAGTTTACGACGAAAAAAATTACTTGAAGGTTAAATAAGTCCTCCGAGTAAATGGTATCATGGCTGAGACTAAGAACTACAATTATACCTACTTTTTTTAATTTCGGCATGAATTTCCTGTTCAACTAAATAACAAACTTAAAATTATATATATATGTGTGTGTGTGTGTGTGTGTGTGTGTGTGTGTGTGTGTGTGTGTGTGTGTGTGTGTGTGTAAATATATATATAACATATAATACATATATATTTTAACATTGAGTTTTTCTTTGGAGTTTTTTTGTTTTGTTTACTTTTTTTTTATAATATCACATCACCCCAAGCAAGTCATTTTTCCTACATTATTGTAGGAGGAAAGTTATGAGAAAGAGTGACAGATTAGGTTATATAGGAAGTGGTTAAGAGAAGGATAACCGTGACCATAAAGTGAGGGATCAGTTTACATATTGATTGTAATGTAGAATTGATACCCCACTTTATATCCACATTATAATAGTATAGAATTTTTTTTTTTTTTTTTTTATAATCATATCGCCCCAAGCTAGGCATTTTACTGCCACTGTTGTGCAGGGAGTTACATAGGAGGAATGTTATGAAGAGAGGTTGCAGGGTTGCGTGTCAGGCAGAGAATAGGAGAGGAAAGAGAGTACTGATGAGAGTTGGGTGGACGAGGAGGAATGTTATGAGGAGTGAGAGGTTGCAGGGGTGTCAGGAAGAGAGTAGGAGAGGGAAGAGAGTACTGATGAGAGTGGGGTGAATGTAGAAAAGCATGAGAGAGAGGATGTAAGTTAGTGAGACAGGAGATCAACTATTGACTTTACATTTAAATCCTTGGAGATTGTAACTGTCGGGAAAGCAAGTCTGCAGAAGAGAATTCCACAAGCGTGATGTTCGAGAAAAGAAGCTGATGGAGTAGAATTTGCGTTTATAATTTATTGGTTTCACAATAAAAGGGTGAGACCTAGTTGCTAATCTCGTGGCTTGAGGAAACTCGTATATAGGGGGCACCAGTGAGCTAAGTTTATCAGAGTAGAAACCGTGAAAGTATTTGTAGAAGAGACACAGGGAAGCCACACTGCGTCGGGGAGAAAGCGACTGTATACGAGCTGCCAAGGCGGGATCGATCACATTGCAGATTCTTCATTGGATTTTAGATTACTTGCTGTTTCTCTGTGTTCCTCTTGCCTTCAGTATGTCTTGTGAGTATTAATTTCTCCAGATCCTCTTTCTTCATTATGTGTCCCAGAAATCTCAACTATTACTTTCAAACTGCAAATATCAATTTCAAGAGAAGGATGAGAATACTGATGAGAGTGGGGTGGACAGAGAAAAGAGCTGGAGAAAGAGGATACAAGGGAGTGAGACTGGAGATGACTATTGACTTTACATTTGAATTCTTGAAGATTGTAACTGTCAGGAAAGCAAGTAAGCGGAAGGGAATTCCACAGGAAGTAAATCCGAGAAAAGAAGCTGCTGGAGTAGAATTGCGTTTACAATTTATTGTTTTCACAGTAAAAGGGTGGGACCTAGTTGCTAATCTTGTTGATCGAGTAAATTCATATATAGGGGGTACCAGTGAGCTAAGTTCATCTGAGCAGAAGCCATGAAAGTATTTGTAGAAGAGACACAGGGAAGCCACATTGAGTCAGTGAAAAAGCGACTGTATCCTAGCTGCCAAGTTGGGATCGATCACATTACAGATTCTCCGTTGGATTCGGTCGAGGACACCTAAGTGGATAGCAGGAGCACCGGACCAGATATGGTAGCAGTACTCAATGCACGGATGAATGGTAGACTTGTATATGTGCAGTATTGTTTGGGACAGGATTAACTTCCTGGCCCTACACAGAGACCCGACTTTCTTAGCAGCAGAATGAGCTATTGATTCCACTTGAGGTCTGGTGTGAGAGTTAACCGGAGGAGGCGCAGTGTTTCTAAAAAGACCTTCAATAGTGAAGAACTTGTAGCACTTGATAATGCGAAGGACGCCTCAGTAATTTACACTAAATTTTCCTAGTTGCGGAAGACAAAAATCTGATACAGCTGAGGTTGTATTACACCAGGAATGCAAAAGAAATATGCAAGCTTTGTCATTTTTCTCTATAGAATTAAGCTACGCACAAAAGGTATGGCGCATTTTCGCGTGCCCTGTTGGCGATATATTTATAAATAAGACATTATAGACACATGTGGTGCAGTGGATATCAGCTCGGAACGAGAAATCGGGGAACCTAGTCCGAATTCCAGTTGAATTCCTTGCATTCACTTATGCGCAAATACCCTTGGGAAAAGTATTAATCCGTCTCTTCCCTCCAGTTATGGGTTAAATAACAGGACAGATTAGGTTCTATAGCCTTGGCTGGCAACCAGTCTACCGCAGAAAGCAATGGCAACCTACTGTGGGATAATCTTCTGCCCAGTCAGTCAAGTCTTTTTCAAGACATGATCGTTCAAGCGCGCATCATGTATGGCATTTAACTGACTGAATATAATAGTTGGAATCATGATTAAGGCGTCTACTGGTCATAAAGTGGGGGTTCTGTTTTATATTGTTATGAAGTAATAAGCTGATCCCCCACTAATTACTACTTGGTATAATACATTTCTTCTTTCTCTAGTTATGAGTCAAATAACAGGACAGATTGAGTTCTATAGCCTTGACTGGCAACCAGTCTACCGCAGAAAGCAATGGCAACCTACTGCGGGATAATCTTCTGCCCAGTCAGTTAAGTCTTTTTCGAGACATGATCGCTCAAGCGCGCATCACGTATGGCACTTAACTGACTGACTGAATATAATAGTTGGAATCATGATTAAGGCGTCTACTGGTCATAAAGTGGGGGTTCGGTTTTATATTGTTATGAAGTAATAAACTGATCCCCCACTAATTACTATGTAATAATATAATACATTTCTTCTCCCTCTAGCTATGAGTCAAATAACAGGACAGATTGAGTTCTATAGCCTTGCCTGGCAACCAGTCTACCGCAGAAAGCAATGGAAACCTACTGCGGGATAATCTCTTTCGAGACCTGATCGCCCAAGCGTGCATCACGTATGGCACTTAACTGACTGACTGGACGGAGAAATTTTACAGTGTTTACAGACCATAAGCCTCTTATACATGCATTG
The DNA here is from genome assembly GCA_037127315.1 of Ascarosepion bandense. Taxonomy (NCBI): domain Eukaryota; kingdom Metazoa; phylum Mollusca; class Cephalopoda; order Sepiida; family Sepiidae; genus Ascarosepion; species Ascarosepion bandense. The sequence goes on from JBBBDQ010000855.1 coordinate 1,744,649, forward strand.
CACTCAAAAGCAGACAAGTATAATCTTAGTGTCATTCGATAACTCAATTATTTAATTCCCTTAATCACAATTTCGGTATGATCACCTCCCAGCGTGCGTTTAAATATCTCCCCTCAAATACCAAAATTAACTAGAAACTCTGAACCTAATTTACTTTATTTACTTTTACTAACGCGAATGTCCACGAAAATTATCGTCAAAGTTTTAAGTCCAACGATAAGGGCTCTTCGCCTTATGTTTTTTGTTCGTGCCATTAAGTGCCTGGAGTTTATACATTGTAGGTCTTCTAAATAGATTTGTTCTTGGCGGGATTACACTTGTCTATTTACTTGTGCTACAGTCTCGACCAAAATAAATAAACCACTGTAGTAGTCTTTAACGTAAAATTGGCGGTTTCTGTATTTGTCCCTGGGCAGGGAACGCCGTCTCTACTTGCCGCCGGGACGGTCGTTTCCCTGATACTTTTTTTTACTAACCACAGATTTGTTTACAGGGCCCCTGATATTTGGGAGCCCGTTGATTAAATCAGACGTGGTTTGTACGTTTAAAAGACAAAAATCGCCAAAACAACGCCATGTTCCCGAGTCAACCTTTTTTTATTTTTTGTTGTTTTTTTTTTTGTTTTTTTGTTTTTTTTTAATCGTTTCACCCCAAGCAAGGCATTCCACTGTCACTATTGCGCTTGGGGCTACATAGAGGAAGGTGAAGAGAAAGAGTGGTTAGATATAGGAAATGTCAGAAGGAGGGTGATAGATGGGTAAGGATACCGAGACTGGGGGTTGGGTAGATGGGAAGAGTGTTTGAAAGATGGTTAGTGTGTTAGGAGGTGTCTATTGACCTTACTTTAAACTCCTGGAGATTGTAGCCGTCGGGGAAGCAATCGGGGAATTCCACAGTCGGGAAGTGCGAGGAAAGAAACTGTTGGAGTAGAAGTTGCGGTTGCATTTTATCGGTTTCACTGTAAAAGGGTGGGATCTAGTTGCTAATCTAGTATCTCGTGAAAATTCGTATTTAGGGGGCACCAGTGATCTAAGTTCATCGGAGCAGAAGCCGTGAAAGTATTTATAGAAGAGACACAGGGAAGCCACGTCGCGCCGGTGGGAGAGAGACTGCAGCCGGTCTGCCAAGTCGGTATCTATCACATTACAGACCCTCCTCTGAACCTTATCGAGAAGCCCGAGGAGAATAGCAGGGGCACCCGACCAGATATGGCAGCAGTATTCAATGCACGGGCGGATGATAGATTCTTTGTCAGTAATTGTTATCCTGCCTAATAGCCATTTGTTCCTTTTTTCGTATTTGTAAATGTGCGTTGTCGTGCAGTGGATATCGGCTTGGAACGAGAAATCGGAGAGCCGAGTTCGAATTCTAGTTGAATTCCTTGCATTCACTTACGCACAAATACCCTTGGGAAAGGTATTAACCCGTCTCTTCCCTCCAGTTATTTTTTTTAAATTTTTTTTAATCATATCACCCCGAGCAAGGCGGTAACGCCACTGATGTGCAGAGGGCTACATAAGAGTGAAGAGATTGGAAAAGAGAGAACCTGAAGTCACATCCTAAGCAGGGAACAGGGGATGAGCCTCTTCACCTGTTCCGTAGACGTGGGTGGAGTGTGAACTGGGCGATAGTTTAGTCTATCTACTCCAATTGAAAAAAAAAGTGAGAAGATTGGAAAAGAGAAAACCGGAAACTGCATCCTAAACAGGAAACACGGGATGAGCCTCTTCACCTGTTCAATAGATGTGGGTGGAGTGTGAACCGGGCGATGTGAGTGTGAACCAGGACAGACTGGGTTCTATAGCCTTAGTCGGCAACCAGTCTACCGCAGAAAGCAATGGCAACCTACTGCGGGAAAATCTTCTGCCCAGTCAGTCATGTATCTTTCGAGACATGATCGCCCAAGCGTGTATCACGTATGGCACTTAACTGACTGACTGAATACGCCACAAAGACTTGTTAGAAATTCTCAACGACATCGACATATTTGGGAAAGACATTAGAGTAATCAAGGACCTTTACTGGCAAAAAACCGCCTGCGTACGGACAGGAAACGAACTCAGTATATACACAAAGATAGAACAGGATGTAAGACAAGGATGTGTCTTTTCGCCGGATTTATTCAACTTGTACAGCGAGACAATTCTGAGGACTCTAGAATTTTTACCAGGATTCATCATCGGTGGCCACAATCAGAACAATGTAAGATACGCAGATGATACAGTGCTGATAACAGACACGGAACGGAAACTACAAGACCTCCTACAGAAGGTAGCTGAAGAAAGCGGAAAGATAGGATTACAAATAAACTAAAAGAAAACTGAATGGTCATCAGTAAAAAATGGAACCCAAAATGCCAACTACAGATGAACTAACCGACGTCCTATTTTCCTCTGTCTCTCTTGCCTTCAGTATATCCTATGAGTGTCAAATTTTCCTAGCGCTCTTTCCTCAGTTCTGATCTTAACTGTGTCGTTTTTGTTTCCATTTGCTCTAAAACATTTTCAGTCCGTTGTATCCTCAGCATCTTTCTGTAGAACCACATTTCTTCTGCTTCAAATATATTCATTAGATTATTCAGCATTCACTGCAATTTAGGAGGATTGATATTACATAACAGTCCAGTACTCGTTTCCTTGTTTCTGTTGCTTAAAGTCTCTTCTTTATACGTAGGAGATTGTCCAGCCTTCGCTGCCTTATAGGTTGGTTGGTTTGTTTTTTATGGTTTATCAACCTCGGCGGGTCATTTATTGCCAACTAAATTTTATTTATTTATTGCTGGTAATACCTTTTTCTCTCAACAATTTAATAATAAATAAAAGGGCTGAAAAAATTACAGACATACAGACAGATAAACAGACACACGCACAAACATCTTGCCTTTTATATATATATATTATCGATTTTCTGCACTATTGTAAGAACTGCAACCTTAAAACTTCTGAATATCGTTTCTTATGTCTTTGTCTATGAGTGTATCAAATTTCATTAAAATCGGACCACTCCTTCTATAACTTGATTTTTTCGATTATCGATTTTCGATATTTATCGGGGGTACCTCGACACAAAACTTAGCTAAGAACACTCGCAGACACTTATAGTACAACTGTGTAAATTTTCAAGAAAATCGGTTCAGCCGTTTTGGAGTCTATAGGTAACGGGGACACACACACACGCACATATACAGACAAAGTTCCATTTATAAATAAGTTTAGATCAACCCATTTATTGCCAACTAAACTTTATTTATTTATTGCAGGTAATACCTTTTTCTTTCAACAATTTATTGTTGTTGTTCTTTTTTATATAAGTTTTGTGTCTAGTAATACATTTTCTTTTCGAGTATCAAGATTCATTAGGATTTGTTTTTAAGGGCAGGGTCCCCAAGTCCTATCATTGTTATTTAACCCATAACTGGAGGGAAGGGACGGATTAATACTTTTCACAAGGGCACCAGTGCTTAAGTGAATGGAGGGTATTCAACTGGAATTCGAACTCGGCTCACCGATTTCTCTTTCCAAGCCGATATCCACTGCACCACAACGCACATCCGTCACTAGATGCTTACAGCACCTGGTATTCCCAAGCGGTCACCAATCTAAGTACTGACCAGGCTCAATGTTGCTTAACTTCGGTGATCGAGCGAGAACCGGTGTATTCAACATGATAGGCCGTAAGCCCTGCCTTATAGGGGGAATGATAATACATGACAGTTCAGCACTCTTTTCTTAGTTTCTAACAAAATTTTACTGTCTCTTTATACTTTGCTTTGATTCTGGAAGGCATTTTTCACTATCCCAACGCACCTTCAGATTTTGATATCACACTTTCAATCATCCGTTAAAACCCTCCCCAAATATTTTTGTGAAAATTAATTGAAACAAAACGAATAATGTTTTTTCTCGGCTCTTTCACACTTTCTCTGATCACGCATACGCCGTCTCTTGGTTTCTTCTTCTATGTGCCGTGTCCCTTCAGGACGTAAGCGATTTTCGCCTTCCACATTTCCCTATCCCTTGTAGCTCTTAACACACTTGATGCCCCACCCAAATCCTCCGCCTTCAAACATCTGCTCAAGCCCATGTCTCGCGAAAAATCTCCTGTTACATCGTGACTGTATTAACTGCTCTCTGCTTCCTTGTCTCTCTGACTGACTGACCGACCAAAAAACGGAAACTTATCTTCGGACAGGAAGAAATACGACACCAGTCATTGAAAGTTCAATTTGAACTTTGAAAGTTTCTATTTGTTGTTTTCTGTAAATAGCTCTCTTTTTATTGGTTATTAAATATTTCACACTAGCTCGCGAAATTTGCCTTGTTTTTGTTTTGTTTTTTTTTCCTCAAAACAGTGACAACTCTTTTCCTATTGGTCGAAAAATAGAAAAAAATAGATTTTCGCACTAACTAGCGAATTCGAAAACAGTGAAGTCAAGAGATTTTTTTCGTATTCACCTGTCTTTACAGCCTAATAATCGTTTTCACGATAGAATTAAGTTTCATTTTCATACCGACTACTGAACAAAAATAGTTGTTTCTACGAAATAAAACAAGTCAGTCAGTCGGTTAAGTGCCATACGTGAAACACGCTTGGACAACCATGTCTCGAAAGAGACATAAAAAAAAACATTTACGTAGAAGTTTGAACTCTGAAAACACGAACGGATTTTGTCACGAACTTCGGCAACTTACAATAACTTTTACGAACATTTTCTATCTCTAAGATAAATATACCCTTTTTAACTGGGTTCAACTTCACTGATATCCCTTATTTAAGTAACTTCACTCATTTTTGTACCTAACTTTTAAACTGAATTTTTAAAAATGAAAAAGATTTTCTTGAAATTTTTATTTTAGTTTTAATTGAAAGTTAAATGATTAAATTTACTATTTCCAGTAAGCAAAATACTCTAGTTTATTTCAAACAGAAATAATATTGATTTGAATCTAAAATTTTAAGATTTCTTTTTTAATCTTTCAATTTTTCGGCCAGTTTTAAGCGATCGACACATTTGAAAACAAAAGTTAATTCTCGATTCTACAAATCTTGCAAAAAAAATATACATCTACAACATAATTTTTGGAAAATTAGCAAATCTAATTTTAAATTAATCTGATTTACACAAATATTACTTATTTATAGCATGAAATTTAGAATAAAAATATTATTTAGACACAGAATTCAACTTTCTGACCTTTCCATCGTATGTGCTGAAAGATTTGACAGATGCGAGATAAGTGTTTGCGAATCACAAGTGACATGATTGCACAATTTTTTTCTGTAAGGGGAAGAAACCCTAAAGCACATGACCTTTTAAGTTACGCATAGATATTACCATACAGAAAAAAACTTCAAATACACAAAAAAAGTTTAAAATTATTTTAAAAGTAGAAAGACACGACGATTTCTATTAAACTTCTCAATTTTCGATTACTAAATAAATATAATCTTCGCTTAATAATTTTATAAACTAACCCCAACAAATCTTTGAAGTATTTTAAAAATATTTTTGAAACTTTATAAATTATTATAATTTCAAAAAAGAATGAAACGATTCTGTGAAAATTTTATTATAAATGGAATTTTTTTTTTCTTTTGATTATAATGTCCTTAATTTATTTCATTTATTAAAGCAATTAAAAGCTTATCAAATTAAATAATGTCATGGTTATATTGCATTTTTTATTTTACAATTAGGAGCAGATTTTCGTAAATAAAGGCAAAAGTTAAAAACAAATAATAGATGTTTTACATTCCCCAATGAGTCCTGCATTTAACTAATAAAACCCATTTTAGCAACAAAATTTAATTTTTTTTAAAATTTCATGAATTTACGTGGGGAGGTGGGTAACGGATGTAAAAAAAAAATTTTTTACCAAGATTTATTAAAAATAATCATTTAAAAAATTTCATTTATTTGTGAATAAGTCCTGAAAGTTTCATTAAAATCCAAGGATTATTTTATTTTTGCAAGAATTTCGGAAATAATGTGTTTGTCCCCGGAAAAAAGCGAGTTATGTAATATAACGTTTTCCATTGTAAACTCCCTTAACAATTTGGTTACCCCCTAACTAAAATCAAAACAAGATTTTATACCAAAATTTCGAACGTGTTAGAGAGGATTAAAAAATTTTGAAAATAATTAAAAAATAATTTGATATTTCCTCTTAATAATAACATAAACAATTTAATGGAAAAAGTTCGTTTTTAATTATTAAGTTTGGGGCCTTTTCTATTCATACTACGCTGTTTTTTTGTTTTTTGTTTTTTTGTTTTTTGTTTTTTTGTTTTTGTTTTTTTTTCTTTTTTTCAGCGATTTAGTGGAGGTACCTACCTTTTATTGTTAATGTACTTACTGCCTTGTAATTTGCGTTGTTTTGCATACGCTGGTATTTTTCTTGTGATGTTATTTAGTTGGTATTATTGATTGTAAACTTGATTTTTTTTCCTACAAGTACCATTCAGCCTTATTTTAGAAAAAGAAAAGTTTACTTGTCCAGGAATTTATTGCTTTATTTTCCGGGCACGCAAAACACCAAATTCGTGCACACCTATTTAGCAAAATTTGTTTTTATATGTTTTTTATTTTAATAAAAAAAAAAAACTGTTTTAGTTTAACATCTCATTGAGTCTCTGTCGTCAATTTTTTAACGATGTGCCTTGTTGTCGCTTGATCTCCATTCTCTTCAGTCTAACCTAACCCCAGACAAAAGATATTGCTTTTTTTGTTGTTTTTCTTTTCTTTTTCTTTTTTGTCTTCTTTTTTTTTTCTTTTTTTTTCTTTTTTTTTCCCCCCCTATGCCCTTTTTATACAACTTATTTTATACCACTGACTGGTGGACTGAGAGAAGAAAAAAAAAAGAAAATTACATTTAATAACCGTATTCTGATAATAAAATAATATTCAATTCAATTATTAATGAATAAGTACTGAAAATTTCGTTTGAAACGGATAATTTGGCAAATATTTTAAATAAAAAACACTAAAACAGTGTATCTGTAGCGGCTTTTAACGTTCTTTCTTCTCTTCCTCTCCCAAAATAACTTTTTTTTTTTTACTTTCTGTTTCGTTTTTTAATTATTAGTACCTCTGTAGAACTCATTTTCTAAAGAAAATAAGAGTGCCTTTCTAAGACACGCCTCATAGTTCGCACAGACTATATTAAACAACAGGTTAGCCGTCTTTATTTATTTCTTAGTCGTCTTTGTTATACCAGACGAGTTTTCAGCGAGGAATTGTTTTCCTTTTTACACCGTCCTGCACTTGACATCGCATTCGTCCTGATACATTGACAACAACGATGTCGTTGCCGTCGTCTTATGTCTTCCTTCTATTGATTCTCTGTTTTCATCGTGTGGATGCCAATGACCATCAGTCTGAGAACAATAATAAGACAGTTTATTCTGTGAATGTGACGATCTTGACATCTGGAGTCGCTGAAACTGTTTCCGATCGATTTCTTTCTGTTACGCTCGACACGAGCCTCTTCAGAATTAATTGGCAGAATTTAAATTTTAGGTAAGAAACATCATTTTTTTTTTTTAAGCGGATATTCTCTTTTGAAATCTACAAACGATGTCCATTTTTGCTAAAAATGTTTTAACTTAACATAGAAATTTTTTTTTATTATTATTTTATTTATTTTAATTTTCAAGCGGAACTGTACGACCGGCACCCCCCCCACCACTCTAATTTATTTTGCTTTTCATCTTTTTTTTTACGTTTTTTCAGTTCATTCTTATCGATTAGACCCTAAACTTTCAGATTAGCAAAAACAATTTGGAAAAAATACAATATTTAAAGATTTTTAAGGGATGCTCAGTTTCTCATACAACGTTTTAATAAATCGATCCCCCATATTGGAAACACTCGTTTTGGGGTCGAGTAAAACAAAAAAAAAGCCATTCTTGGGGTTTCCGAAGAAGTTGTCATTGTAAGAACTTAACAAGTTTTGGAAAAAAATAAAAATGAAAAGCAAAGAACAATTACGGGGGGCGGTGCCGGTCGTACCAGTTCGCTAATTTTTTTTTTATTTTGCATGGCGTTATTTTCCTTTTTTTTTTTTTCTTTTCTTTTTTTTTTTTTCGATGCCTGTAAAAAATCTTGAAATGGATAATCACCCACTTAAATGGGCTGTGATTTGGGAATAAGGGAATCCCGCTCGTATATATGAAACTTTATGAAACTAGGGGAAAAAATTGCTTTTTTAAAGCCGTCACTTGACTTACTTGAGCATGTGGATGGTAGAACGGGGTTTGCGTGGTGTAAGCGGAGAAAGCGTGCTAAGAGCAGCTAGGGATAGGAAGACGTGGAAGGCCATGATCGCCTACGCCCTGAAAGGACGAGGCACATAGCAGGAGAATCTGAAGGCAATGAATTTAACTGGAATTCGGACGAGAGATAGGAGAGCTGCAGTTGAATTACAGTTGAATTCATTACATTTACTAACGTGCAAATACTCATAGGAAAGATATTAAATCCGTCGCTTCTCCCTCCAGCTATGAGTTAAATAACTGGACAGATTGGGTTCTATAACATTGGTTGGCAACCAATCTACCGTAAAAATAATGGTAACTTACAGCGGGAAAATCTTCTGCCCAGTGAGTCATGATCACCCAAGCCGTGTAGTTACCTCCATTAAATAGCAGGAAAAACAAAACAGCATAATGCCCCAAACTTAATAAAAAACGAATTTTTTTTCGTCAAAAAGTTTATTATTAAGAGAAAGGATCAAATTACTTTTTTTTATTTTTTTTTTAATTTCTTAATCCTTTCTAACACATTCAAAATTTTAGTAAAAAATCTTGTTTTGATTATCGTTTGTGGCTAACTAAATCGTCACGAGAATTAATAGATAATGTAATATTACGTAACTCATTTTTTTTTTGTTTTGTTTTTGTTTTTTGTTTTGTTTTGTTTTTTTTTCGGTGGAAATTTTTGCAAAAATCAAATAATTGTCAGATTTTAATGAAACTTTCAGGACTTATTCTTTAAATTGTAATTTTTAAAAAATCTTGGTAAAAATATTTTACCCCCCCCCCCCCTCCCCAATCCTCCACGTAAATTCCTGAAACTTCAAGAACTTAAATTTTGTTGGGAAAATTCAAAATTGGTTTTAGTTAAACGCAGGACGCATTAGAGAATGTATTGTAAATCATCTATTATTTTTTCAAAACCTTTTCTTTTATTTATGAAAATCTGCTCCAAATAGTAAAATAAAAAATGCAATATAACTATGACATTATTTAATTAGATAAGCTTTTAATTGCTTCAATAAATAATATATATTAAGGAAATTATATGTTTATATTTCTGAGAGGGGTTAGTATCTAAACTTATTTATAAATGGAACTTTGTCTGTGTGTATGTCCGTTACCTATAGACTCCGAAACGGCTGAACCGATTTTCTTGAAAATTTACACAGTTGTACTATAAGCGTCTGCAAATGTTCTTAGCTAGGTTTTGTGTCGAGGTACCCCCGATAAATACGAAAATCGATAATCGAAAAAATCGGGTTATAGAAGGAGTGGTCCGATTTTAATCAAATTTGATACACTCATAGACAAAGACATAAGAAACGATATTCAGAAGTTTCAAGGTTGCAGTTTTATCCTTGGATGACTTATTTGATTCTGATATTGGAAATCGATACCCTGATATCCTACCGGGTCTGATCAAAATCAGTTTTTCAGCCCTTTTATTTTAGTTTTTGCTTCGGGTTTGGCTCTAAGTAGGTATAATTGTAGTTCTTAGTCTCAGCCATGATACCATTTACTCAGAGGACTTATTTAGCCTTCAAAATTCAGTTTACGACGAAAACACTTATTCGATATCGATACCAGGAAATCAAAATTTGACTTACATCCATTCATTTTTCTTTCAGTCTACGGTTTCGCTTTAACTGGAAACAACTATTGCATTTTAGTCTTTCGTGCCAACGTCCAAAGAGTCTGAGCTCCAGGACCCTGGATTAGTTTTAAAGCTTTCTTTACACCCGAGCAACGCCGGGCTATACTGTTAGTTTACAATATTTACATTATTCGGATTATTGTCCTCATCTTTCTTGCCATTTGTACGACGTTTCGGCTATTGTACGCTCCGGCCTTCTTCAGGTGCTAGAAATTTTGAACCATTAGTGTCAAAGAAACTGCAATATGAGCTTTGGTAAAAAATACTAGAGAAAAACTATTAACATCAAAAAATTGCAATATAAACTCTGGTAAAAAAAAAAAGGCGGGGATTACAGGATATTAAGTTTATAAATCCCCAAAAAACAGTTGTTCTTGTCCTTAAGGACACATGGCCCAGTGGATATAGTTAGTTGGTTCCTGTAACTTGACCCAAAGAGTTATGGGTTCAATACCAGACTACAGCAGTTAAAGAGAGATAACTCATGACTTTTATTAGGAGTTCATATACCCCAGTGATTGTAATAAAGGGTTCGAAAAGAGCGAACAATGGCCGAAACGTCGTACAAATGGCAAGAAAGATGAGGACAATAGTCTGAATAATCTAAATACTGTAAGAACATTACAGTCTGAAGAAAAACAAATTTTCAATTAATAATGAATTTTTTAAAGAATTGTTTTAATTTTTTTTAATTATAATAATTTATAAAGTTTCAAAAATATTTTAGAATATTTCAAAGATTTGTTAGTTTTAGAATATTAAGTTATTAAGTTAAGACTATAGTTACTAATCGAAAATTGAAAAGTTTGATACAAATCATCGTGACATTGGATTTTTAAAATAATTTTTAATTTTTTTATGTATTTGAAGTTTTTTTTTTTTTTTTTTTGTATGGTACTTTCTATGTGTACATTAAAAGGTTATGTGTTTCAAGATGTCTTCTCCTTACAGGAAAACATTTGAATAATTTTTTTCAATTCCGGTTGACGTACACTTATCTCACATCTGTCTGGCTGTCATCACATGTCCAATATACGGGGAAAGGTCCGAAAGATCAACACATTGTGTTTTAAAAATAGTTTTATTTTAAATTTTTGCTATAAATAATACTTGTTTAAATCAGATTAATTTAACTTTAAATTTGTTAATTTTCCAAATATAACGAGTCACTGATTTATGTTTTGTTTTTTTTGTTTTTGTTTTTTTTTTTGTTGTTTTTTGTTTTTTTTAACGGAGAATTAACTTTTCGTTACAAATATGTCGATCGCTCAAAAATTGCCGATTTTTTTTTTTTTAAATCTCGAAGTTTTAAATTCCAATCAATATAATTTTTGTTTGGAATACACCAGAGTATTTTGCTTACTGGAAATAGTAAATTTTTAGCTCTCAATTAAAACTAAAAGTTTGAAGAAAATTTTCTTATTTTTAAAAATTCAATTTAAAAGTTAGGTATCGAAAATGAGTGGCGGTACCTACAAGCGTCTATCACGTATAACAGTTAAATGAATTTTCATAAACAATGTCCTGCTTTGTATGTTTACTTGCTAAAAATGTTTTATATTGCTGAACATAAAATGATTGTCAAGGAGGGAGGGCTGTGCGATTATTTTTTTTTTTTTTTTTTTCAATGTCCGTAATGATTACGGACGAGGTGTGGCATGAAGCCAAGTTTAATGGAGTCCCGCTTGTACATGGCACGAGGGGAAAATGCTCAAGCATCATGACTTTTAGTTTAGGAAATGCCTTTGTTTAGGAAAGTAACTGCTAAGGACAATCATATTTATTTACCAATCCACTACAAAAGATTTTTAAAAAATGAAAAAAAAAAAAAACGCTTTCAATATTCATCTGGGATTAGTTTTCCACAGCATTAAATATTTTTACTGGTCATGAACATTTACTAGATAACACTCCTGTCATCGAAACGTTGTTATGGAGCTGTTATCATTAAAATAAACATGCTTACATTTGTTGAAAAATGTATTTCTGTGATATTTTAACCTTGAAAAAAAATAGTTGTTTCAGATAATTGTATTCCTCAAATAAAGATTCAGAAAGTTCTTTTTATTATTATTTTTTAAAAAAGATTTACATTTTTATAACACTTTGTTATGGGGGAAAAATTTAGAAATTTAAAAAAAATATTCTTCTAATCAATTTAAATTAGTTTTGAAATCCAGCATAGTATTTATTCATTGGAAATATAAATCTCTCAGCTTGAAATTTAAAACGTGAATAAAAACTTCAATAAAGTTTTAAAATTTGTTTTTTCTTCTTTTTTTTAATGTTACTCCTGGATATGCGCTGTGGTGCAGTGCATATTGGCTCAGAATGAAAAATCGGGGAGCCGAGTTCGAATTCCAGTTGAATTCATTGCATTCACTTACGCAAAAATACCCTTGGGAAAAGTATTAATCCGTCTCTTCCTTCCAATGATGGGTTAAATAACAGGACAGATTGGGTTCTATAGCCTTGGCTGGCAACCAGTCTACCGCAGAAAGTAATGGCAACCTACTGCGGGATAATCGTCTTCCCAGTCAGTCGTGTATCACGTATGCCACTTAACTGACTGACTGAATATAATAGAATCATGATTAAGGCTTCTGCTGGTCATAAAGTGGGGATCGGTATTTTATTTTAATGAAGTAATAAAATGATCCCCCACTAATTACTACTTAATAATATAATCCATCTCTTATCACTTAAGCTATTGGCCAAGTAACAGTACAGATTGGCAACCAGTCTACCGCAGAAAGTAATGGCAACCTACTGCGAGATAATCTTCTACCCAGTCAGTCATGTCTCTTTCGAGACATGATCACCCAAGCGTGTATCAGGTATGCCACTTAACTGACTGACGTTGTGTTGAAAAATGTATTTCTATGATACTTTAAACTTAAAAAAATAGTTGTTTCAGATAATTTTATATTAAATCATCTGATATTCCTCAAATGAAAGATTTAGAACAGTTTTTTTTTTTTAATAATAATAAAGAGGTTTACCTATAACACTTTGTTATAGGAAAAAATTTAGAAATTAAAAAAAACTTCTTCCAATCAATTTAAATTAGTTTTGGAATTCAGGATAGTATTTTTTGTTTGTTTATTGGAAATATTAATCTCTCAGCTTGAAACTTAAAACTAAAATAAAATCTTCAATAAAGTGAAAAAAAACTTTATTTTTGTTATTTTAAAAATGTTACCTCTGTTTCAGTGTATAATCGTCAACCTTTGTTTTCTTTATTGCACATTCTTTTGAGAGAAGTGTAGGCCAGACGGTCTGTGTAAAATTTCTTATAGATATCTTATTTGGCTCAACGGTTAAAAACCTGCCAAAATTTGAAAGGTTTATTTTCAGTTTAAGTTGGAAATTATTTTTTTGTATATACTGACCAATGAGAGACGTGGTGTCAAATTTTAATAACATCCCGAATAGTGTAGCAGAGGTGAGTTTAAATTTTCTGAATAAATGAAGCTCAGGTCGGTAGATACAAAGAGAAAACTTTTTGATAGCAAAGGGAGAAAGTAGGTCAATATCAAAGAAATCATTAACATCAAGAAGGCTCCTGTTACCAGCCAGCCACAGAGAAATGATAAACATTTAAAGTTCCTGTTTTAATTAAAATTTCTCCTGTGGTTGGACAGCCTAAAACGAAAGGATTTCTGGGAAATTTTCTTGACAATGAACTGTGTAAAAAGGAACTTTAAAAAGAAAAAATACTAAGTCCCGGAGTCACCCGTTTCTTTGCAAGCTGGTCTTTCCGTTTGTTATGAAAGTTGTTTTTACCGTCTTATTGTTTTCTCTTTTTCTATCATTTATAAAATTCTTGTCTTTTCCTGAATTATTTTTCCCCCATTTTTTCCTGGTGATTCTTTATTAGTAATTGCTATTCTGCCCTAATAGCCACAAAAATAAAATTTTGTGTAAATTTCTTTTGTAATTGTAATACGCCACAAAAACTCGATAGAAATGCTCAGCAACCTAGACATATTTGGGAAAAACATTGTGGTAATCGAGAACATCTACGAGCTGCAACCCGCCTGCGCAAGGACAGGAGTTCAGCAGATATAGAAAGATAGAAAGGGGTGTAAGACAAGGGTGAGTCTTTTCACCGGATAATACAGTGAGACAATTCTGACAGCCCCATATACACTAAATATTTTCGACTGCTTCTCACCCCGATTATCGAATACTCTCTGTGAGGCAAACTTCAGTATTTCACTGAAATCCACGTCGATTACTTCCTATCCGAACCCCGATGACTAGAGCGCGCAGCTGAATCAGGCCATTGACAAGTCAAGAAGCGCGCGATTTCGTCAAGAACACAGGAAGTAGGATCTCGATATTTATGCTTAGAATGCTATCAGAAAGGGCAGTGCAGACAAAGAAAGACGTGTACCTGTATTTTACAGATTACGCAAAGGGCTGTATCGCCGAGGTGGCAGTACGATACTAGATGATGCATACTGAAGTATCTACAGCACAATATCCGTGCCAATGGATATTAAGTACAAATAAGACAAGCACATATAAGACTGAACAATAATAATTAGAAAGAGAGGAGAGGTTAAGTTGTTAGTGTCGCGGAGAGCCCAGTCTGATAATGATATATGCTGAAGTATCTACAGCACAATATCCGTGCTAATGGATATTAAGTACAAATAAGACGAACACAGATAAGACAGAACAATAATAATTAGAAAGAGAGGAGAGGTTAAGTTGTTAGTGTGGCAGAGAGCACAGTCCGATAATAATCCACAAAGACACTACGAATCTCTGACTGCTAATATTCTTTATTTATATAGTTATTTCGATTCACCGACCATTTCATCGCTAGAGTGGTATCATCTGCTTTGCAACACAAAGGCAAAGTTCGTTGCAAAGTCGTGATAGAAATGCTCAACAACCTCGACACATTTGGAAAATACATTAATCAAGAACTTCTACTGGCAGCAAACTGCCTGCATACGGACAGCTAACGACTTCGGTAGATATACAAAGATAGAAAGGGGCATGAGACAAGGATGTGTCTTTCACCGGATCTATTCAACTTGTACAGTAAGACTATCCTGAAGCCCTGACGTTGTCGCGGAACTCTGGATCCTGATTGGTCATCAAATTGCAAAATTCAAAATACGTCAGAAAAACGGTTTTTCCACAGCTAAAAAAAATCATTCTGGATCCACTCCACGTGACTGGATTAAATATTTAAGGATGGTTTCTAACCGGTCACGGCGTTCAATCGGAGGAGGCGATTTGCTGACATATAACTAGCATGTAATGGCAACTTCAATTCGACCCAGATATAAGATCAAGTTGCACCTTGTTCTCTTTCTCTTTATCTTATTTCAACAATTAATACTAGAACATTTTGTACGAACTTTCTCAATGAACATTAAC
This sequence comes from Ascarosepion bandense, assembly GCA_037127315.1. Taxonomy (NCBI): domain Eukaryota; kingdom Metazoa; phylum Mollusca; class Cephalopoda; order Sepiida; family Sepiidae; genus Ascarosepion; species Ascarosepion bandense. The sequence goes on from JBBBDQ010000855.1 coordinate 1,759,959, forward strand.
TTCTACAACTTCTCCTTTTAATAAATTTCTATTTTAACATTCAAAATGTATATTTTATTATTCCACTCTTCTACACTAATCCACACATTCCAACCTGCCGACAACCAGCCTTCTGATGATAAAAACCTTCTGATTATCCTTCTGATGATTATAACTGCATAAATCCTGTAAGCTGTAGGGAGTTCGGTTAAGTCTGACACAAAGCCGAACAAAAGAAACATTAACCAGCTCACTATAGCTTCAAAGTCATGCCAGGATTCGTCATCGGTGGCCACAATCTAAACAATATAAGATATGCAGTGCTGATGGCAGACACGGAATGGAAACTACAAGACCTCCTACAGAAGGTAGCTGAAAAAAAGCGGAAAGAAAGGACTCTAAATAAGCTACAAAAATACTGAATGCATGGTCCTTAGTAAAAAGATGACCCCCCCCCCCCACCCCAAAAAATGCCAACTACAGGCAGCGGATACTAAAATCAAGCAGGCACCAAAATTTAACTACCTGGGAAGACGGAAGTGCGACACTGCAATCTGAATGCGAATCGGCATAGCCAAGGATGCATTTCATAGGCTGAGTATTGAGATTATATTAAACCTGGAAAAGAACAGGACAAGTTATTAAACCTGGAAAAGAACAGGACAAGTAATTTAACCTGAAAAAGTAAAGGGCAAGATATTCTGGTAAAGTAAAGAATGAGAAATTTCTTACTTAAAATATTGCATTCAAATTTTATTTTTAGCTGCAATATTTTGAGTAAGAAAATTCTTATTATTTTTTACTTCACTAGAATAACTTGTCCTGTGCTTTTCCAGGTTTAATAACTTGTCCAGTTCTTTTCCAGGTTTAATAACTTGTCCTGTTCTTTTCCACGTTTAATAACTTGCCCTGTTCTTTTCCAGGTTTAATAACTTGTCCTGTTCTTTTCCAGGTTTAATAACTTGTCCTTTACTTTTCCAGGTTTAATAACTTGCCCTGTTCTTTTCCAGGTTTAATAACTTGTCCTGTTCTTTTCCAGGTTTAATATAATCTTAAGACTTTTCCTGCGCGCATTTTTTATGTATATATATACACTAGGTAAATATATTAGGTGAATTCTAGTATACATAATAATTAATGTGTGCTCTTTAATAATTTTTAACTTATTTTCAGATAGAATTATTCTTGAAGCATACATATGTTGAAGTATATATATATATATATTATAAATCTAGGTTTAATATAATCTTAAGAATATAACTTTTCATGTGCGCATTTTCCACGTAATCCATGTTTTTTTCCTGGCATTGCTATTAATTTAATGTAAATTTAATGCTGAAAACCGCATTCAAAAATATTCAAAAGAAAAATATTTAAATGCAATTGATTAAAAAACAATAAAATAAATTATCTATAATGAATTCTGATAAAATAATAAGCGATAAGCAAAGTTTGATTGACAAAAATTTGGAAACTGCATGCAAAAATATGAAACAGAAAAAAGTTATAAATTAGTACAAGTATTAGTCACTAACTTACTGATGTACTTATATAGTTAGTCTCCATTTTCGGACTTCATATATTTTAATGTAACTTTTTTCTACTGAAATTCAAAATGATATTTTCAAAATATAGCGAAGGAGGTGTCCTCTCTTAATCTATAAACTGTTATTTTTTAATGCTATATGTGCGTTGTGGTACAGTGGATATCGGCTCGGAACGAGAAACCGGAGAGCCGAGTTCGAATTCCAGTTGAATCCATTGTATTCACTTACGCGCAAATACCCTTAGGAAATGTATTAATCCGTCTCTTCCTTCCAGTTATGGGTGAAATAGCAAGACAGACTGGGTTCTATAGCCTTGATCGGCAACCAGTCTACCGCAGAAAGTAATGGTAACCTACTGCGGGATAATCTTCTGTCCAGTCAGTCACGTCTCAAAAAAGACATGATAGCCCAAGCGTGTATCACGTATGGCACTTAACTGACTGACTATGTTAAAATGGCTTATCGAAATACAACACTTTGAGCGACCATTATTATTGTAACAACCTAATATATACCGTGAATACTATGTTAAAATGGCTTTTCAAAATACAACACTTCGAGCGGCCATTATTTTTGTAACAACCTAATATATACCGTGAATACTATGTTAAAATGGCTTTTCAAAAATACAACACTTCGAGCGGCCATTATTTTTGTAACAACCTAATATATACCGTGAATACTATGTTAAAATGGCTTTTCAAAATACAACACTTCGAGCGGCTATTATTTTTGTAACAATCTAATATATACCGTGAATACTATGTTAAAATGGCTTTTCAAAATACAACACTTCGAACGGCCATTATTTTTGTAACAAGCTAATATATACCGTGAATACTATGTTAAAATGGCTTTTCAAAATACAACACTTCGCGGAGAACAAGGCCAAATATTACCGTTTTTGAATAACAAAAGGCTTTTCAAAATAATACTTAGCCGGCCATTAGAATACTATGTTAAAATGGCTTTTCAAAATACAACACTTCGAGCGGCCATTATTTTTGTAACAACCTAATATATACCGTGAATACTATGTTAAAATGGCTTTTCAAAATACAACACTTCGAGCGGCCATTATTTTTGTAACAACCTAATATATACCGTGAATACTATGTTAAAATGGCTTTTCAAAATACAACACTTCGAGCGGCCATTATTTTTGTAACAACCTAATATATACCGTGAATACTATGTTAAAATGGCTTTTCAAAATACAACACTTCGAGCGGCCATTATTTTTGTAACAACCTAATATATACCGTGAATACTATGTTAAAATGGCTTTTCAAAATACAACACTTCGAGCGGCCATTATTTTTGTAACAACCTAATATATACCGTGAATACTATGTTAAAATGGCTTTTCAAAATACAACACTTCGAGCGGCCATTATTTTTGTAACAACCTAATATATACCGTGAATACTATGTTAAAATGGCTTTTCAAAATACAACACTTCGAGCGGCCATTATTTTTGTAACAACCTAATATATACCGTGAATACTATGTTAAAATGGCTTTTCAAAATACAACACTTCGAGCGGCCATTATTTTTGTAACAACCTAATATTTTAGTTTTGTTCTAAGCTAGTAGATCAAGTTTAATATTTCCTAGCAACATTTTTTGCTGTATTTCGAACTGAATTTTAATTAATTAGAATTTGTTGTTTTCTGTGTTCTTCTGTGTGTGTGTGTGTTTTTTGTTTTGTTTTTTTTTGTTTTTTGTTTTTTTTACGGTAAAACGTTAAAATCATCCACATTGACAAATCTCTCATTACAATATAATTTTCTTGATTAAAATTCTTTAAAAAAATAAAATATACTTTTCAGAAACGTTATTTGAGAAAAATTAGCTCATTTAAAGTTTAATCAATCTGAATCTGAGTTTAAAATATCGCAGATAAAATTTTTAACAGAGTTGATTTTTGAGAAGTGTTGTCAGATTTATCAACAGTTTAGGTAAGTTATCTATTGTTATAGAATTACGTGATGATTTACGTGATGAATTACGTGATGAATTACGTGATGAATTACGTGATGAATACGTGATGAATACGTGATGAATTCGATCTTAAAATAAATTATGGAATGAATGAAGAGGAGGGAAGAAAGAGGATTAAAAAAAATTAATGTGAAAGGGAAAGAAGTGTTAAAGCAAGACAACTCTTATGTGCGTTGTGGTCCAGTGGATATCGACTCGGAACGAGAAATCGGAGAGCCGAGTTCGAATTCCAGTTGAATTCGTTGCAATCATATACGCGCAAATACCCTTGGGAAAGGTATTAATCCGTCTCTTCCCTCCAGTTAGGGGTCAAATAACAGGACGGTTTGGCTCTATAGCCTTGGTTGGCAACCAGTCTACCGCAGAAAGCAATGGCAACCTACTGCGGGATAATCGTCTGCCCAGTCAGTCATGTCTCTTTTGAGACATGATCGCCCAAGCGTGTATCACGTATGGCACTTAACTGACTGACTTACCGATTGTTGTTTTTTTTTTCTTAAGAGGTTCTTCCCTGTTTAGGATTTCTTTTACAATCTTTTCACTCTTTTTCTTTATTTTTTTTTTTTCAATTGGAGTAGATAGACTAAACTATCGTCCGGTTCACACTCCACCCACGTCTATTGAACAGGTGAAGAGGCTCATCCCTTGTTCCCTGTTTAGGATGTGGTTCCCGGCTTTCACTTTTCCAATCTTTTTACTCTTACGTAGCCCCCTGCACATCAGTGGCGTTACCGCCTTGCTCGGGGTGATATGATTAAAAAAAATCATTTCACCCCCAAGCAAGGCAATAAAGCCACTAAGATGTAAGAGGGGGCTTACCGAGTTCTACAGAATATGAGAAAAACTACTATTAAGGAGAAAAGACAATAAAAGAACAAGAATTAAGAGGACATAAAATAACCATTCTACCATCCGCCCATACATTGAATACTGCTGTCATATCTGGTCGGGTGACCCTGCCATTCATCTCGGGATTACTGACAAAATTCAACAAAGAATCTACAATTTAATTGATCTCAAACTGGTAACTGAACTCCAGTCGCTTTCTCACCGACATAATGTGGCTCCGCTTTGTCGGCTTAGCTCTCTGATGCCCCCTCTGCATGAATTTACTCGATCTACTAAACTAGCAACTATGTTGCACCCTTTTACAGTGAAACCGATCAAATGTAACTGTAACTTCTACTCAAATAGTTTCTTTTCTCGCACTTCCCGCCTGTGGAATTCCCTTCCGTATACTTGTGTTAGGGCGCCGCTCCTATTTGACTGCAAATGGACTGTTCCCATTGCTATATATAGCAATGGTGGATTCTCTACAAGGAGAGTCGTACAGAGTTGCTGGACGACTCTACGACACTGTCAGCTGTCTGCGTTCGGGCGGGGGGCGCTCTCTGTTTCCGAGCAGAGAGCAGTAACCCAGTCGTGGTTCCGCCGAAGGGTAGAGACACGACTGGGCAAAAATAGACAGATATTTTTTGGCTGGGCCATATAGCCCGGAAATCCCAGTCCAAACTGACCATGAGTCACATGTTGCCCTTACTGGGAGGGACAACTCAATAATGAGTCGTAGAGAGTCACTAGACTGACGACTCTACGACACTGTCAGCTCTCTGCCTTATAGCCCGGAAATCCCAGATATAAACTGACCATGTGTCATATGTTGCCCTTACTGGGAGGGACCACTAAATAATGAGTCGTAGCGAGTCATTTGAGAGTCTCTAATGAGTTACTGAAGAGTCAGTGCGAGTCAGTGAAGAGTTAGTCACACTTCCGGTGGTGTACCGGAAGTAATCACGTATACACACGTCTTACGACGGATTGGACTCTTGTATCTTTCTATTGTAAATATTACTTATCACTTCTGTACATACTAACCGTCTTTTCCGCGAAATACAACTTATATTCTGATTCTGTTGTTGAGTTATTCATTTATACTTGGCGACATCACAACTTGTTTCCCTGACAGCTACAATCTCCAAGAATTTAAATGCAATGTCTGTTGCTATATTCTATCTCTTTGACTTGAATCCTTTCCCTGACAACCCTTGTATCATGTTATTTTCCCTTTCTACTCTCATGCAGCTCTCTTCACACCAATGTTCTCATCCTTCTCTCATCCATTCTTTGACTCCCTTTGTAACTTGTTCCTCTTTCTCATCACTCACCTCTTATGTAACCCCCTGCGCACCAGTGGCAGTACTGCCTTGCTTGGAGTTAAATAACAAAAGTGTTTTTTTTTTTTGTATTTAAACGATAATCCTTTTCACAACTAACTCCAAACATTGCATGAAGGCGAGATAGAAACGCGAAACAGAAATATCCGTGTCACAATGTATTGTTAAGTTATATTTAATTATATTATGCTCTATAATATTTATTGTATTGAGCACTTTAAAAAAAAATTAAATACCAGAGAACTCAAAATCATAAAACCTTGGATCCTCTTTGCTGAAATATATATATATATATATATATATATATATATATATATATATATATATATATATAAAGTATACCTAATGAGCCAACAAACCTACCAACCTAAGCGGATCGTCAGAGAAAACTGGCCAGCTTTCCCTGAAGATCCGTTTAGGTGAAGCTTTGATAGGTTTGTTGGCTCACTAGGTATACTTTATTTATTCTGCTCTACGTAAGTATTGAGCGCTTTTTTGTTAGTTGATGACTCGTCTCGGTTTTTTTTTTTTTTTTTGCGGGGGGAGGTGCTACGTGATGAATCCTTTTGTCTGATGTTCATGTGCTAGCTCTTTCTATTTTTTATAACCATTTTTCCTTCCACGTAGATCCGCGGAGGTTTTTTCTACACGAGTATAGTTATAAGTTTGTCTTATATATATATATATATATATATATATATATATATATATATATATATTTCTCACCACCGTAAAGTTGCTTCTCTATGTCTTTTTCTATCAATATTTTCATGGCAGTTGTTCAGATGAAATCTCCTCTTTGGTACCTTGACTATGAATTTAACCTCCTAACACACTAACTCGCATCCATTCTCTCAAACACTCTTCCCATCTACCCAACCCTCATGCTCAATATCCTTACCCGTCAATCACCCTCCTTCTGACATTTCCTATATCTAACCACTCTTTCTCTTCACCTTCCCTTATGTAACCCCATGCGCAATAGTGGAGATGAAATTCCTTGCTTGGGGTGAAATGATTAAAAAAAAAAAAGTATTTTACCGAACATAAATGGTGAGAAATACCATTATTTTACTATTAATTACAAACCAAATTAGTACGTATCTTCACACACCCATAGAAAAAAATTCATAATTGGCATTAAAACCAAGCTTGAAGAGACCCTAAAAATATATTAACGTACATAGTACTCTATATTAAAGTACATAGTACTCTATAGTAAAGTACATAGTACTCTATATTAAAGTACATAGTACTCTATATTAAAGTACATAGTACTCTATATTAAAGTACATAGTACTCTATATTAAAGTACATAGTACTCTATAAAAGAACAAGAATTAAGACTGAGGATAATGATTGACATTGCAACTAAATTTTTGAAGGTTAAAGTTGATTGGGAAGCAAGATTACAAAAGAGTTCCACAAACCAAAAGCGCAAGAGATCCTTGAAATCTGATTTCCAATTCTGTTAGCCATTGTACCAATGCCCATCAAAGCTTAGTATTTCCAAGTAGTCGGTCATTTACCTACTGACCAGGTTCGATATTGCTCAACCGGTGATCATTCGAGAACTAATGTTTCAACATGATAGGTTCATACACAAAGAAACACAATAAGTTTTGTGTAGGCACCTCACCTCATTTTCGATATCTAACTTCTAAACTGAATTTTAAAAAATGAAAAGGTTTTCTTTAAACTTTTATTTTAGTTTTAATTTAAATGTAAATGATTAAATTTAATATTTCCAGTAAGCAAAATACTCTGGTTTATTTCAAACAGAAATTATATTGGTTGGATTATAAAATTTTGAGTTTTTTTTTTTTTTCGAGTTTTGAATTTTGCCACCATTTTTGAGCGATCGACACATTTGTAATCGCCAGTACCACATGAAACGTGTGTGAAAGAACTGACAAACTGCGGGTATATATTGTAAAAGGCTTTATTTCCTTTACAGTACTTGTGCAGCTGTAAAAACTCGTTGGCACCTCGCGTGGTCTATGGCAATTGAGTTACTCCCTAGCAGTACCGAACGAATGTGCTGCCACTGGAGATAACAAATTTACGTCTGCCCTCTTAGAAGGTCTCAATCCAAAAGACTGTTAAGGGGATCTCTATTTCTTACACAGAGACCAAAAATCCTATATTTTAGAAAAGGTTGCCGTAAGACAGCTTATTTGTTATATTTTTATTTACTTATTCTAACTTTACTGTTTTGTCTCATACTTCTCATTTAGACTTTATTATTGTTTTATGTTATCCTAAAATATAAGGAACTATATTTTCTGGCTACATTGTCCGAAGGGGTGACAAGGCCGCCGGTCCAGAATACTGGGCTCACTTCGGCGAGAAAACGAACCTGCTGATTTTTAGAATGGGTTTGGTAGCAAATGGTGCCTGGCGGCAGCTACAATATTTGTAAACAAAAGTAAATCCTTGGTTTTAAAAATCTTGCAAAATTAAAATATACATCTGTGATACATTATTTTTAGAAAATTGGCAAATTTTATGTTAAATTAATCTGATTTACATGCGTATTACTTATTTATAGCGTGAAATTTAGAATAAAACTATTTCTTAATCACAGATCTGAACTTTTTGACCTGTCCGTATATCAAACGTGCTGACAGGTGGCTGATTAGAGATAAGATAAAAAGTGTTTGGCGTTCACAAGTGACAAAATTATACAAATTTTTTTTTTTTCGGATAAGGGAGGAAACTGTGATCTTCTAATTTGCACATAGAAATTACCATGCAAAAATAATTTTCAAATACACACACACAGAAAAAATTAAATTATTTTAAAAATATGGAGGCAAAACAATTTTTATTAAACTTTTCAATTTTCGATAGGCAATATAATTATCAATTCTTAACTAAAAAGTCTAACCGCAGTAGTTCTTTTTAAGATTTATAAAATATTTTTAAAACTTTATAAATCATTATAATAACAAAAAAAAATGAAAACAATTCTTTTAAAATTTCACTAGTTATTGATATCATTTTTTTATCCAGGCGATAAAGGATGTACGTTGTGGTGCATTGGATATCGGCTCGGAACGAGAAATCTGGGAGCCGAGTTCGAATTCCAGCTGAATTCATTGCATTCACTTACGCGCAAATAACCTTAGGAAAGGTATAAATCCGTCTCTTCCTATTATGGGTTAAATAACAGGACAGATTAGGTTCTATAGCCTTGGTCGGCAACCAGTCTACCACAGAAAACAATGGCAACCTACTGCGGGATAATCTTCTGCCCAGTCAGTCATGTCTCTTTCGAGACATGATTGCCCAAAGCGTGTATCACGTATGTCAGTTAAATGACTGACTGAATATAATTGTTGGATTCATTATTAAGGTTTCTGCTGGTCATAAACTGAGGGATCGATTTACAATTGTTATGAAGTAATAAACTGATTCCCCACTAATTACTACGTAATAATTTAATGCATCTCTTCTACCTCTAACTATGAGTCAAATAACAGGACAGATTGGGTTCTATAGCCTTGGTCGGCAACCAGTCTACTGCAGAAAGCAATGGCAACCTACTGCGGGATAATCTTCTGCCCAGTCAGTCATGTCTCTAAAGAACATGATCGCCCAAGTGTTTATCACGTATGGCACTTAACTGACTGACAATATAATAGTTGAAAACATGATTAAGGCTTATACTGGTCATAAAGTGGGGGATCGGTTTTATATTGTCATGAAGTAATAAAATGATCCCCCACTAATTACTATTTAATAATATAATCCATCTTTTATCACTGAAGCTATAGGCCAAGTAACAGGACAGATTGGCAACTACTCTACCGCAGAAAGCAATGGCAACCTACTGCGGGATAATCTTCTGCCCAGTCAGTCATGTCTCTTTCGAGAAATGATCGCCCAATCGTGTATCACGTATGGCACTTAACTGACTGATAATGTCCTTTATTATATATTCCAGTAATTAAAAGCCTATCAAATTAAATAATATCAGAGTTTTATTGCCTTTTTTATTTTACTATGAGGAGCAGATTTTCGAAAACAGAGGCAAATGTTTTTAAAAAATAGATGATTTTATATTCCCCAATAAGTCTTGAGTTTCACTTAAAACCACAGGCCGCAAAAGCGTAAAAGTTATTAAAATTTTATGGATTTAAGTGGAGAGGGGGTAACAATGGTAAAAAATATATATATATTTACCAAGATTTTTTTAAAATAATAATTTAAAAAATAATTTAATTAATTTGTGAATGAGAACTTAAAGTTTCATTAAAATCCAACAATTATTTGATTTTTGTGAGAATTTCCAAATTAATTTGTCACCGGAAAAAAAGTGGGTGATGCCATCATTACGTTTTAAAACAGTCGTAACGTTTTGGTTACCCGCTAACTCAAATCAAAACAAGATTTTCTGCCAAAATTTCGAACATGTTAGAAGGGACTAATAAAAAAACAATAATTAAAAGTCCCTTTGATTTTTCTTCTTAATAATAATATAAACATTTTGATGGGAAAAGGTTGTTTTTATTAAGTGTGGGATTTTTTATTCATACTATGCTGTATTTTAGCGACTTTTGTGGGAGTGTCACTAAATATTTCTTGATCCTTGTGTTATCTCTAATTGCCATAAAGTGGATACTGACACATTTAGATAATGAGGCGAAGTCAATTATCATGCAGCCGGACATGTAATTATTCACTGATTTTTTTTTTTTTTTTTTTTTTTTTGAAGTTGTCCCTGTATACAAGTGGCTGCTGAAAAGATCTCAGCCTAATAAAGAAAAAAAAATAAGAAAAAAACATTCCCTCATTTGGTCAGATTTTTCAAAGTGAATCTATAGCGTAGGAAGCTGGTTAATGTTTCTTTGATTCGGCCTAATGTCTTACTTAACCGAACTCCTTAAAGCTTACAGGATTTATACAGAATTATCATCATCAGGTTTTTCATCATCATCATCAGAAGATTGGTTGTCAGTTGGAATATGTGGAATTGCGTAGAAGAGTGGAATAATAAAATATACATTTTGAATGTTTTTTTGTTTTTTTTAATCATTTCACCCCGAGCAAGGCGGAAATGCCACTGATGTGCAGGGGGTTACATAAATGTAAAAAGATTAATTAGAAAAGAGTGAGGAGTACAGACTAGTTAGAAAGGAACAATAGAAAGCAGGTGCGATGACAGATACATAGGTGGAGAGAAAGGGAAGGTTATACAGGGGTGGGGAGAGAGCTAGAGTCCAGTGGTTAGTATGTTAAAATAGAAATTTATTAAAAGGAGGAATAACATAAGTTGTAGAATTTAATGTTCAATTAGAAACATTATTAAGAAGTTAAGGGTAGAATTCGTACAAAATGTTCTAGTAGTAATTGTTGAAATAGACAAGGAGAAAGAGAAAGAGGACAATGTCCGAGTTGACCTGAATCTTCTCTCGTTGCATTTTAGCGGTGTCTCTCGTTGATCCCATCTCTCACTCTTGACTGACGCCGAGGTCATTTATATAGTCTTTTTGAATTTAGCACTGGATCGCTAAGTCCTCAAGTCTTGTAAGTCGCTCCCTTTGGTCAAAAATCATTTTAACACCTACTTGCGAAATCTGGGTTCGGCTTTTTCTTTAAGCATGTGGTCAATCCTTTTTCTATTTGTAAAAACCCAGGATTTCACACGTCATTGTGAATTTTTGTAAAAGTGAAGAAGAAGGGTGTTGATTTTAATTCATTTCTAATCCGCTACAAATCAAGAACTTTTAAATAACTCTGGCTTGTAATGTGAGATAATTATCCAATTATCACCTCTGAATTAAATGTATTAACAAGAAAGAAAGAAAGGAAGGATATATATATATATATATATATATATATATATATATATATATATATATATATATATATATTAGTTTAATGTTTAGCACTAAGATTGCTGTTTTCTTTTTCGGTAGCTTTACTGATAAAAGATATTTTGGCAAACAGGATTTTTTTTTCTTAACGTGCTCGATATTGGAGCCGATGACCTCTAATTAGATCGCTCACGTTGATCACGAACATTGTAGTTCGTCTGAGGAACCCTTCCAACCTAGTCGATGAGGGTTGAGGCGGTTCTCTGTCCAATGGTGCTGTGTTAACACCGCCTTCTCACATGTGTTTAGCCCACCAACTGAAGCGATTTAACGGGACATGGCAACTTGGAGACATCACGTAAGAGATTTAGGTGATGGTTGAGGAACCAGTGATACCCGTCAACCACAAAGGTGCAGTATGCCAGACATTAAAAGTACTAACTCTATCCAGAGCCCCTTATGTAGTCCTTATTGAAGAGAAATGTAGTATAAGGAGATCGTATTGCGTCGATCCTTTAATCAGGGGGGGGGCTTACTGACTTTGCTAACTACGAACTTTGCGAACGGTGGAGGGATTCAGCGACTTCTTACAGTAGTACAATAAGCTAAACCTGTGGTGATACCGAGCAAGCGAGGGATCGGATGTTTGCCCTCAGAGATCCAGAAAGCAAATGACCAAAACTAGTTTTTACGCATCTGGGCTCCACGCAGAGGTTCCGGAGGTAAACGAAAAATAAATAAATAAATATCAAATTCCTTTTACGGACATGTAGCGGAACTCTGGATCCTGATTGGTCATAAAATCGCAAAATTCAAAATACGTCAGAGAAACGATTTTTCCATAGCTAAAGAAAAAACTCGTTCTTTGAGCCACACTACGATTGAATTGAATATTTAAGGATGTTCTCTAACCGGTCACGACGGTCATTTCAGAGGAGGCGGTTGCTGACACACATCAAAGATGTAACTCTCAACTTCAAGTGACCCGGACATTATCCTCTCCCTCCCTCCCTCTCTCTCTCTCTCTCTCTCTCACACACAGCAATTACTGCTACAAACAATTTTATCATTGAATACGAACTCTACTCATAAATTCTTACTAAGGTTTTTAATTGAATTTTAATTTCTTTAACTCTTGTTATTCTTACTTTTAATAAATTTCTATTTTAGCATTCAAAGTGTGTTTTATTATTCCGCTCTTCTGCACTAATTCTACATATTCCAACCTTCAGATGAATATTATTCAGCATAAAACGTGTAAGTTGTAAGAAGTTCTATTGAAGTCTGACACAAAGCCGAACAAAAAAAAAACATTAACCAGCTCCCAAAACCTCAAACCTTTAGACATTCGAAGCAAGAAGTCTCTTCCCTTCGCTACTTTAATCCCAATAAACTGTCTTGAATAGTAATTTCTGGCACTGATTGAAAATAGACACTATAAGGCAGGCCTGTCCCCTGCCAAGTTTATTTCGGATGGTAGTTTGAAATACCGACAATATTGACACACTTTGGAAATAAGTACATTCACATACTTTTAAAATCTGCAATTCCCAATCTTGATGTGCTCTTACAAATTGCCGGGATTTAATTTCATTCTTTCCTCCCACACCACCCTCTTTTTTTTTGTTCCCTTGTAATTATCTGTCTGTCTGTCAGCCTACCTACCTACCTACGGGCGCTATCACCACCACCTCCATCATGAGATTCAGTCAAAACAAGAAATAACCTTGCTTTCATTTTTGGCTATTTACTTCAAACTCAAAACTTGTTTGTCAACAAACAAATCAAGGTTACTTACTAATTAAGCAAACATAACATAGACAATGTCCGCTCATCGTGCTTCAGTGCAGCTGACCCCCATTTTACAAGCAGTTACGCAGTTCTGTGATACAACAATGGATAAGAGTTTATAGATTTTTTACTAGGTTTGTAGTGAACAAAACAAATTGTAAAAAATTAAAATTCAAAACCGACTCATTGATTTTTTTAGTGTTATATCCCGGGAGGGGATAAACAGAAAGAATAGTAAAAGAAATAATTTTAAACACGGAGGATATATAAATAGAGATTTATTATACCTCAGTACAATAAACCAAATACACATTCACCAACGAACAGCTAACACGACTAACAAGTAAGAAGGCAATGTCTCTGTCTAGGACGTATGCGTCCGTCTTGAGAAGAAGGCTTCCGTCTAGTGACGTCTAACTCTCGTCTAAAACCGATGGTTCTCGTATAATCACGATCACGCTCGTATAATGACGAAGACTCTCGATCACTCCCGTGTAATGACGAAGACTCTCGTATAGTCACGAACACTCTCGTTCACTCCCGTGTAATGACAAAGACTCTCGTATAGTCACGAACACTCTCGATCTCTCTCTGTAGTTCGTTCCAGTTCCGGTCTTTTATAACCCGGGCCATACCCATTCCTAGGCAGGACAAGATATTTCACTACAACACTTAGAAAAAAAAAAGAATTAAAAAAAAGAATTTTCTGGAATGTACAAACTTTGCACACAAAACTCGCGAAATTTTGCACCTCGATGTGAAATGTTTTTCTGCAAATAGCAAACTAGGAAACATCTAAAAAAAAAAAATAGAAATTCAAATAATCTTTAATTATAAAAAAAAAATCAAACTCCTTTTACGGACCCTTTTCGCGAGCCGACGCGAAGTTTGTTTATCGTCCAATGGGAAGCCCAGAATTATATCCGGGTGTGAATTCCTAAATTACTTGTTTGGAGCCCCAGAAAACGAAATAAAAGAACGAAACAAGAAGACGGTCGCAGTAGAGAAAATACGAGCATAATTAACACGTCTCTTGACAAACGTCAAGCGATCGTATTATTGTTGCTTCTCTTTCTCTCTCATCTTCTTTTTCTTCACTGTTCACCGATTTACTTAATAACTGACCGCGACCCGAAAGACTGAACGGAGACTTCAAAGACACTCCTAACAAACAAACGCTCACACATACATACGCATATACTCTTTCAGCAGTTACTACGATGAACATTTTTAACGACCTTGTACTAACCAAAAGACATTACTTTTATTTGTAAAAACCTTAATTGATATATATAGTCATCCGCAGACAGATCTGTTTCGCTGTATCACAGCTCATCAGTACGGTTAGACATTCGATTGCTTTTACCCAGGATTGAAACCCGACCGAATTGGCGTCAGTCGGCAATTTTAAATCTGAGCTATGGGCACTCGGTAGAAGGAGGCAGACTTTTAGCGTGTGATGTATCATACGCCAACAGCTAGAATGCTCTAATTAATTAATGAATGAGCGATGCATAGATGCCAGAGTAGCTACTGTTTTTCAAAGTCTACCATTCTTATATATATATATATATATATATATATATATATATTGTTTCTATATAAAATTTTGATTTTCATGCACTTCACTAACGGATAAGCCACTGTAGGTTTACTATTTTGTTTTTTTATGCTGTTGTTTCTTTACCTGTTCACGTAGCACAAGGCTCAATTGTAATTGTCATATTAACCGTTTCCCAAAAAGGAATCATTTAATATTCATTGACCGAGCAGCCAGTGCTACTCAAGCTACGCCTTTCTTCACTTTCTTGGTCATCAGGTTGGGATCAAAGTCTAATATCTGTTCTCAGTAGGGAAGTAGGGTAAATCAAAAGTGTAATATCTGTTCTCAGATACTCACTTCCTGCCCGCCGGTCGGGTTTGAAAGCAATGACCAGCTAGGACTAGCTTTCGATAAAGCTAAGACCAGCTTTGTACCCAGTTCCCGCGTAAGCGGGTGCTGGGTAATTTTGACCAATGGCCTGAGCGTACGCGCTCGGGTTCCCCACATTAAAAGCTGACTATATGTCACAGCTCGCTCCAGTAGGGGCGTAGAGTAAATCAAAAGTGTAGTATCTGTTCTCAGATACTCACTTCCTGCCCGCCAGCCGGGTTTGGAAGCAATGACCAGCTAAGACTAGCTTTTGACCAGCAATGACTAGACTAGCTTTGACAAGCAATGACTAGCTAAGGCCAGCTTTGTACCCAATGACCGCGTAAACGGGAGCTGAGTAATGTTTGACCAATGACCTGAGCGCGTACGCTCAGGTCCCTCACGTTAAAAACTGACCGTGTGTCACAACTCGCTCCAGTGGGGGAGTAGGGTAAATCTAAAGTGTAGTATCTGTTCTGCTCATCTAAACTTATTTATAAATGGAACTTTGTCTGTGTGTGTGTCTGTATGTGTGTGTGTCCGTTACCTATAGACTCCGAAACGGCTTAACCGATTTTCTTGAAAATTTACACAGTTGTACTATAAACGTCTGCAAGTGTTCTTAGCTAGGTTTTGTGTCGAAGTACCCCCAATAAATATCGAAAATCGATAATCGAAAAAATCGGGTTATAGGAGTGGTCCGATTTTAATCAAATTTGATACACTCTTAGACAAAGACATAAGAAACGATATTCAGAAGTTTCAATGTTGCAATTCTTACAATAGTGCAGAAAATCGATAATATATATATATAAAAAAGGCAAGATGTTTGTGTGTGTGTCTGTTTATCTGCCTGTATGTCTGTATTTTTTTCAGCCCTTTTATTTTAGTTTTTGCTTCGGGTTTGTCTCTAAGTAGGTATAATTGTAGTTCTTAGTCTCAGCCATGATACCATTTACTTAGAGGACTTATTTAGCCTTCAAAATTCAGTTTACGAAGAAAAACACTTATTTGATATCGATATCAGGAAATCAAAATTTGACTTACATCCATTCATTTTTCTTTCAGTCTACGGTTTCGCTTTAACCGGAAACAACTATTGCTTTTTAGTCTTTGGTGCCAACGTCCAAAGAGTGTGAGCTCCAGGACGATGGATTAGTTTTAAAGCTTCCATTGCACCCGAGCAACGCCGGGCTAGACTGCTAGTTCCTAATAATCCAATGTTATAAGGAAATTGTTCCACTGGGTTAGGGTTGAAAGATAATTTATGAGACTGGCCGCTGAAATGTTGAAGCAACACAAAGACAACGAAACGTGGTAAACTTAATAGCTGTATTATTTAAAATGTCTGCTGGATCCGTTTTGCTTCCAGTATTCCCTACTGGAACCAGATGTGCTTATAATCTGTAAGTTTTTAAAAGTAAAATAAACACGTGAAATCAATTTCCTCGGTTGTTGTTGCTGTTCCTCCTTCTTTGTTGTCGTCGTAGTCGTCGTCTTGCATCTGTTTCTCTCACTGCCACTGCCTCTCAGATCTCGTGAAGCTCTCCACTCACTCGGCTTTCTGGTTTTATTCGTTGACGCCAGACTCCACGGGTAAATGTTCGTTTTAACTCCCGACGGCTTTCCCCCTTCAAATTTATCCAAAATAGCATTATTTCTGTGCAAATGTATATGCTGAACTCAGATCAACAATTAGTTATTGAAGAAACCTAGCTTTTTTGCTTTGAAAGTCCATAAAAAAAACGAACTACATCTCGCACTTTTTCTCTCCCGTAACTCTCACGAAGTCATGTAATTAACTGCAGAATGACCTTCTACGTAGGCAGCAATTTTCTGTCGATTTTTGGTAGATTTTCTTCATTTACTGAAATTTCCGGCAATGTACTTCCTATCTTGAAAGTAATAAGCGTAGAAATACAATAGTGCATTACTTTAATGACATGAAGTACATCGCCGGAAGTATCAGTAAATGAAGAAAATCGACCAAAAATCTGCCAAAATTCGTTGCCTACGCAGTACGTCATTCTGCAGTTAATTACATGACTTCGTGAGAGTTACGGGAGAGAAAAAGTGCAAGATATAGTTCGTTTTTTTATGGACATTTAGATTTAAAAAAAAAAGGGTAAGTTTCTTCAATAACTAATTATTGATTTGAGTTCAGCATATACATTTGCACAGAGATAATGCTATTTTGGATAAATTTGAAGGGGAAAAGCCGTCGGGAGTTAAAACAAACATTTATCAGTCCACGTAGCTTTTCGTTCATACGGAGATGTGAATTTGAGTTTGAGTTTTGTTTAAAGGCATATCAACCTCTGTGGGTTATTTAATGCCAAAAAAGGTCAGGTTTTATGGTATTTTTTAATGTTTGGTTATAGTGAAAAAAGGTTGATTTATTAAGATTTTGATGAATGATTTTTATATTTTATATTTTTGAAAACTGAAAATGTCTTCTAGTTTTGTATTCAAAAATGTATTGCTGGTAATAATCATGTATTGTGGCAAGTTTTTTTCTTCAAAAATGTATTGTTAGTAATATTTTTCTTTCAAAAATGTATATTTTAATGTTCAATTATAGCGAGAATGTTCATTTAGTCAATTTCAGTTTGAGTTTTGTTTAACGGCATATCAACACCTCTGTGGGTTATTTAATGCCAAAAAGGTGGGGTTTTAAGGTATTTTTTAATGTCAATTATAGCGAGAATGTTCATTTAGTCAATTTCAGTTTGAGTTTTGTTTAACGGCATATCAACGCCTCTGTGGGTTATTTAATGCCAAAAAGGTGGGGTTTTAAGGATTTTTTTAATGTTCGGTTATGGTGAGAAGGTTGATTTAGTCAGATTTTGATGATTTTTTTTTTATTTTAGAGAACTCAAGATGTCTTCCAGTTTTGTATTAAAAAATGTATTGCTATTAATAATTTTTTCCTTCAAAAATGTTTTGTTGGTAATATTTTTCCATCAAAAAATGTTTTTTTTCTATAAAAGTCTATTTTTATATATATATTTCTATAAAAGTCTATTTTTATATATATATTTCTATAAAAGTCTTTTTATATATATATATATATTTCTATAAAAGTCTGTTTCGTGTAAATGGATTTTTGAGTTTGAGTTTTGTTTAATGGCATATCAACCTCTGTGGGTTATTTAATGCCAAAAAATACACAAATGCTCTTGGGAATGGTATAACTCCGTCTCTTCTCCCTCCAGCTATGGATTAAATAACAGCACAGATTGGCAACCAGTCTACTGCAGTTCTCCCTCCAGCTATGAATTAAATAACAGGACAGATTGGCAACCAGCCTACTGCAGAAAGTAATGGCCACCTACTGCGGTAAAATTTTCTCCCTCGTCAGTCATCTTTCTTTCGAGACATCTACCAAGCGTGTATCACGTGTGGCACTTAACTGGCTTAATTTGTAACTCACATCTTGGACTTTTCCTCTTGCTGGTGACCAGACTTTCAACTCTATAGTTAGTCCTTTTTTCTGCCCTCTCTCAGAGATTTAGTAGTTTCTATACGTTCTTAATTTTGACATCTCCAATTTGTAACTCACATCTTGAACTTTTACTTATGTTGATGACCATATTTTCTGTCTTCTTCCACTTGATAATTAGTCTTTTTACTACATCTGTTGATGCTTAGTGTTGTGGCCTGTTTGGGCCAGGAAGAAAGACACGGAAACAAGAAGGTAAGTTCAAACAGTGTATTGGAATGACAGAACATATATACAAAGTAAAAGTGTTAGTAGTTGTGGTGCAGTGGATATCAGCTCGGAACGAGAAATCAGGAAGCAGAGTTCGAAATTCAGTTGAATTCATTGCATTCACTTACGTGCAAATACCCTTGGGAAAAGTATTAATCCATCTCTTCCTTCCAATTATGGGTTAAATAACAAGACAGATTGGGTTCTATAGCCTCGGTAGGTGACCAGTCTACTGCAAAAAGCAATGGCAACCTACTGCGGGAAAATCTTCTGCTCAGTGAGTCATGTCTCTTTAAAGACATGATCGCCCAAGCGTGTTTCACGTATGGCACTTAACTGACTGAGTCAAAAAATAGTACTTCCAAACTGCCAAGTTAACACTGCATCTCGACTGCCTCACGACTGTCTCTTGACTGCCTCCCTGGAAGTTATGCAGATTGGTATTTATTGATGGAGGAAGAGTCCATTCCTATAGGTAGGGCACTATAACAGTTAGTCCTTTTTTTATTTTGTTCATAAAGATTACATTATCAATACCATTAAGTACAGTTACTTTGTAAATGTGTTGCTTATTAAAAACAAATAATGCCATTTTTCTTCCTTTTAAATTTTTTTTTTTTTTTTTTTCAGATCTCGCAAAGTGATAAATATGGCCAGAGCACTGAACCCGATGTATGTTCGCATTGGAGGCACCCTTCAAGATTTTGCCTACTTTGGAGATATGCCAGCAAAGCTGAACTACAGTCAGAGAAAGTCACCAGATTTAAAACCATTTAATATAACAAGTAAGTCATTAACCCTTCGTCCGCCATTAGGATAGGAATGCTCCTAAAGCTGTAGACGTTTCAAGTACAAGCACTTGCCTACTTAAAAATTTGTAAGTTACAAACTGTCTTCTTCTTTATGCTTCCTTTTCACTCAGGATGTAGATGATTATGGCTCTCCACAATTTTCTGTCTTTTGTAGCTCTTAATAAATAAGGGATTTTTTTTCGTTATTTCTCCTAAACCTTGTTCTACCATCCATGTACTCAAGTTCATTCTTCTTAGTCTATGCGCCTTGTCCCTTCAGGACGTTGGTGATTATGGCTCTCCACAATTTCCTGTTTTTTGTTACACTTAATAAATATTATCTTTTTGTTATCTCTCCCAAGACTTGTTCCGGCATTCATTTACTCAAGCTTTCTAGGTAGGTTATGCGTTACTTTCCTCTGTCTCACTTGCCTTCAGTCTGTTTCGTAAGTATCAAATTTTCCAAGTGCTTTTTCCTTATTATATGCCCACAAAGTTTCACCACTCTTTTTCTAATGTTAGGTATAAGTTTCCACTGAGTTGGAAACATAGATGAAAAGACAGAAGTTTTCCAAGATAAATTAAATTATCCATTTGATAAGTAGAGAGAGGTGTTCCTGTATAAAGAAATTTCAAACCTCCGCGCTCATAACCCCAGGAAACAATCCAGTTCATAAGTAGAGAGAGCTGTTGCTGTATGAAGTACTTCTAACTATTTCGGTTCATAACCCCAAGAAACAATCCAGTTCATAAATAAGAAGAGGTGTTACTATTTGAAGTAATTCCAAACATTTGCACTAATAAACTCAGGAGACCATTCTGTTTATAGGTAGGGGCAGGTGTTATAGTATGAAATAATTCCTACTATCTCGGCTCATAAACCCAAGTGACTATCCAGTCCATAATTATGGAGAGGTGTTCCTGTATGAAGTACGTTTAACCCATTGGGCTGATAACCTGAGAAAACTATCCAGTTCATATGTAGAGAGGTGTTCTTGTAGGAAGTATTTCTAAACATTTCTTCTCATAACCCAAGGAAACCATCCAGTTTACAAGTAAAGAAAGGTGTTTCTGTATGAAGTACTTCAAAACCTTCGAGTCATATTCCAAGGAAACCATTTAGTTCATAACTAGGGTGTGATGTTCCTGTATGAACTTCATCAATAGCTGAAAATTCAGGAAAATTCATGAGGTCGTAGAATAGATTATTGAGACAGGAAAATTTCACCGGAAACAAAGAAAATACTGCACTGTTATGTGATGTCTGTCCTTCAATATGGACGCGAATACTAGACAATCTCATCAAAAATAGAGAGACTTGAAGCAACCAAATTGGGGTTCTACAGAAGGATTCTGAGGATACCATGGACAGAACATGTTAGCAACAAGAAGGTTTTGGAGAGGATGGACATGATAAGGAAACTTACACTTAATATCAGAAAGACATCTGATGTTTCTGGGACATTTACTGAGGAAGGAGGGCTTGGAGAATCTGATTCCCATGGGATGGATATAGGGAAGAAGAGACAAGTGAAAGCAACGTGTGACATTCTTCAGGGACATGAGTAGATGGATGGCGGGGCGAAATTTGAATGGGATAACATGAGAAAAAGTGTTAAGAGCTAAAAGGGATAGGGAGATATGGAGGGCTATGATCACCTACATCCTGAAGGGACACGGCACATAGAAGTATTCATATAAAATTCAAATTTTATTGTAACCTGATTATCTAAACTTATTTATAAATGGAACTGTGTGTGTGTGTGTGTGTGTGTGTGTGTGTGTGTGTGTGTGTGTATCCATTACCTATAGACTCCGAAAAGGCTGAACCGATTTTCTTGAAAATTTACACAGTTGTACTATAAGCATCTGCGAGTGTTCTTAGCTAGGTTTTGTGTTGAGGTACCCCCGATAAATATTGATAATCGAAAAAATCAGGTTATAGAAGGAGTGGTCCGATTTTAATCAAATTTGATACACTCATAGACAAAGACATAAAAAATGACATTCAGAAGTTTCAAGGTTGCAGTTCTTACAATAGTGCAGAAAATTGATAATATATATATATATATATATATATATAAGACAAGATGTTAGTGTGTGTCTGTTTATCTGCCTGTATGTCTGTATTTTTTCAGCCCTTTTATTTTAGTTTTTGCTTCGGATTTGGCTCTAAGTAGGTATAATTGTAGTTCTTAGTCTCAGTCATGATACCATTTACTCAGAGGACTTATCTAGCCTTCAAAATTCAGTTTACGACAAAAAAAACTTATTTGATGTCAATACCAGGAAATCAAAATTTGACTTACATCCATTCATTTTTCTTTCAGTCTACGGTTTTGCTTTAACTGGAAACATCTATTGCTTTTTGTCTTTCGTGACAACGTCCAAAGAGTCTGAGCTCCAGTACCATGGATTAGTTTTAAAGCTTTCATTACACCCGAGCAACGCCAGGCTATACTGCTAGTGTACAATAGGAGATCATATTCAATATAGGTAAACAATTTAAATAAAAAAATTGAAAATAAATACAATGTAGCTAAAAACATTAGTGACATGTCATGATAGATAATTCCATCTGAGAGTCTTTATCACCTTCTTCTTCTTCTATGTGCCCTGTCCTTTCAGGATATAGGCGATTTTGGCTTTCCATGTCTCCCTATCCCTGGTGTCTTTAAGCACGCTTTCTTCTGTTACACCACACAACCATTTTTCTGTCATCCACCTGATCAGGCCCTTTAAATATGTTTGCTTTCCCCATCTCTTTTTCCCTCTATCTGGCCTGTTAGTATCAGGTTCTTCAAGCACTCCTTCCTCATTGTATATCCTAGGAACTTCAGTTGTCTCTTCCTGATGCTCTCTATTAATTTCTTTTTCGTTTCCATCCATTCCAAAACCTCATCATTGCTCACGTGCTCGATCCATGATATCTGCAGCATCCTTCTGTAGAACCACATTTCAGTTGCTTCAAGTTTTTCCTTCATCTTTGATGATATTATCCAGCATTCACTGCCATATTGAAAAACTAACATCACATAGCAATCCAGTACTCTTTTCTTTGTTTCTAGAGAAATTTTCCTGTTTCTTAATACTTTACTCAACTTTTGGAACGCGTTCTTTGCCATGCCAATTCACCTTCAGATCTCTGTGTCGCACTTTCCGTCTTCTGTTAGAACACTTCCCAGATATTTAAATTTTTTGTACCTGCTTGATTTTAGTATCCCATACCTGTATTTGGCATTTGGGGCTGCTCTTGACCATGCTGATGGCCATGCATTCAGTTTTCTTGCAGTTTATTTGTCGTCCTTTCTTGTTGAGCCGAAATGATTAAAAACAAAAACAATTCTGTTTATTTTTTTCAGGCACTCAAATTGACCAGTTGTTTACTTTTGCTTCCAATGTTAACTGGGATGTCATCTTTGGTCTAAACATGCTTAACCGAAATCCTGTTTCTTGGGAGCCTTGGGATGCCCTCAAACTAATTACTTACACCCACAACAAAGGCTATAAGATTGCTGGACTTGAATTGGGCAATGGTAAGTATTTTTAAATTCACTTGAACATTTGAATTGTTTCTGAAAATGTTGAAAACTAATTTATTTTTTGTTTCCGTTTGGCATTTAGCATGAAATATCTAACAAAGTAGTGTTGGAAAAAAAACGTTGATGGCTGTCATTGCATTAATGGATAGTGGCTCATATTGAGAGATCAGAGAGCCAAGTTCAAATTCCAGTTGAGTTCATTTCATTAAGTTTTTCCTTTTTTTTTTTCGTTTTTAATCAGTATCAACTTATGCAAGGTAGTAAGACCACAGCAGGTTATATGTTGTGGAAGAATTCGAAGCTGAAACATTAATAATAAGTGGAAAAAGAAAACAGTAATCTAGAGCAGTGCTACTCAAAGTGTGGTACATATACCGGTGACGGTACACGAGCCATCGTCTGTCGGTACGCGGAGATCTTCCAGTAAAGAAAGAAACAATAGTAAAACTCTATGCCACGAGAGACTGCCAGGATATTTAATTCGTTTTCGTTTTTTTTTTGGTTTTTTTTACATTTTCATTTTAGTTTTATATTATTATGGCTACATTGTTCATTTACCCACTCATGTTAAAAGTTATTGCTATCCAACTAACTTAATTTTCTTTTTTTTCTTTTTTTTTCAGAGATTACTTACATTTTAAAATAGTTATATTTTAAGCAAAAGTATTTATAGCAAAATTATGTTTATTATAAAAAATGCTGTTTTTTAAGGACGCTGTATACATTCAAATCTCATGCAAAATAAAAATAAAATAAACATTCGTGTATTTTAGGCCAGTGCTACTCAAAGTGTGGTACATGTACTGGCGATGGTACGCAGAGGTTTTCCAGAAAAGAAAGAAACAATAATAAAACTATACCATGAGAGACTGCCAGAATATTTGACTTAATTTCCTCCCCCCCACCACCACCCCGGAGATTACTTACATTTTATAATAGTTATATTTTTATTTCTAAGCAAATGTATTTATAATAAAATTATGTTTACTATAAAAAAGATGCTGTTTTTTAAGGACACTGTATACGTTTGAATCTCACACAGAAAGCAAAAAAAATATATATATATATAATAACAAGACCGACTCTGTAAGTATCTAAATCCTAAAATTATACGAAAATAAACTTTGAGGACAAAAAATAACAGACAGAATCTAACTCCGTTATTGTCCGTCGCTATAAGGCGTTGGACAAGAGGGGGAAAAAAAGAAAACTGCGGAATACAGACAATACATACAATACCCCGCAGAAAAGAAAAAAACCCCAAACGGAACCAACCACAAAGAAAGAAAAAGTGCTCGATACAGAACTAACCAAAGTGGAATAACAAAGAGGAAGCAATGTAGAGCAAAGACACGGAAAAAAATCACAAGATCGCCAAAACCTACCGCGGTTTCACACAACGGCTCGTCAGGGCAAAGGCAAACCAAGGACTAATCAAATAAATAGACACCACCAAACAAAGACTAACAGACCAGCCTACCCGACGGGGGAGGGGGGGTTTCAAAAAAAAAAAAAAATATAAAAAAATAGCCAAAGACTCTAAGCCAGAAATTCATACAACTAAAACTAAAAGAGACCCCATTTTGAAATGGGAAATAATAAAAAAAATGCCCTAACTATAACAAAGGCAGTAAATTTTGTAGGTTATGTGATGAGGAGAAGTTAGCGATAGCTAGATTCAAACCTGCCCACAACCTTATTAATGCCAAAACTGAAATATTGAATAGGTGTAGATTCCATAAAGCTAAATTTCTTGCTTAGAGTCTTTGGCTATTTTTTTATATTTTTTTTTTTTTAAAACCCCCCCCTCCCCCGTCGGGTAGGCTGGTCTGTTAGTCTTTGTTTGGTGGTGTCTATTTATTTGATTAGTCCTTGGTTTGCCTTTGCCCTGACGAGCCGTTGTGTGAAACCGCGGTAGGTTTTGGCGATCTTGTGATTTTTTTACGTATATATATATATATATAAACAAATTTATGTATTTTACCCCTTGGTGAGATTTTGATTTCTTTTGGTTATAAATCATAAAAAAAGTAATTGTTTTATGATTGCAGTTTTGTTTATTATTGATTGAAGTAACCATTTACAAACCTTCATCTCATTTTGGATTGATAATTATTTTTCGTATATTTTCATTCATTTATTTTTTGTCTTATCAAAAATCATCGTCAAAATAAAAAAAAATGGCAAATATTGAAAAAATAAAGTTTAGTCATATAAATATTTTAAATACGTCTTAAATTAATTAAAATTAATATTTTGTTTTACTGTTTGTCTATTTTTTAGAAGATTAATGCCTTTTATTAAATTCAAATTGCTTACGAAGTATTAATATTAATTTAAGTATTTTTTCTTGATTTTTAAAAATATATACCCTCGAAACCAGTGGCCATAACTAATATAGCCCAAATATGGTACCAGTCAATGGCACACTGGGAAGACTTGTTATGTCAATGATGACTGCCCTTAGAATGAACAAGATATCATGTCCTCATGTTTATTACAGATAGTCTCAATATGTCACTGAAATAGTACATATCTCAAAAAATAAATTCTGGGGTTCACAGTCCGCCCCACTCTTACTCATCTGGATTGGCTTGCTTTGCTTGCCAGTCCCTGGCACATTGAAAAAAAGACTACATCAGATAGTTTGAGAAGCACTGATCTAGAGGACAGTAGATAGTTGTTATGGTGCTCTCCTACAAGGAATGGACTCTTCCACTTGTTATATACCGTTACTTGCGTGACTTCCAAAAATGAGTTAAGAGCAGTTGACGACAGCTACTAGTCAGGCAATAAGCAGCATAATAATACCTTCGGACTTACTTATTTCTAGTTACTTATTGTTAACACTTCCTGTGAATATCTTTTTTCATAATACACTGATTTGAACCTATCTTCGGCGGACCTGAAGCAGACTACCACCACATTTAATTTCATTGTTTTTCATTTTTCTTTACTTTTTTTCAGCGCAGTCTTATCAATTGTTACTTAAACTTTCCAATTATCCAAAAAAATTTTGAAAAATTACAAGATTTAAACAAATTTGTGGCGGGGGGATCAGTTTCTCATACAACATTAAAGTAAACCGATCCTCCATTTTCAATCCACTCGCATTGAGGTCGCTTTGTTTATGTTAATTTCGTTGTTTTTCATTTTTTTTTTTAATTTTTTAAGCACAGTTCTATTGATTGTTACTTAAACTTTCCAATTATCAAAAAAAATTTTGAAAACTTACAATATTTAAACAAATTTGTGGGGGGGGGGGTCAGTTTCTCATACAATGTTAAAGTAAAACAATCCTCCGTTTTCAATCCACTATAAGGTTGTCTGAGAAACTGGTCCCCCGCTCCAGATTGTTTAAATATTGAAATTTTCACAAATTCTTTTTGTCATTCATAAAGTTTAAGGTGTAAAAGATAATATTACATTGAGAAAAAGTTGCAAAAATTTGATTATGAACAAATTTACAGGTGGCGGTAATGTCATACCGGCAACTGGTTTCAAATAGAGGATCAATTTACTATAACTTTGTATGAGAAACTTATCCCCACCCCACCCAAATGTTTAAATAGTGAAATTTTTCAACATTTTTTGTCAATTGTAAAGCTAAGGGGGTAATCGATAGGAATGCGCTGAACAATGTTAAAAAAAATTAAAAACAATGAAATTAAACATGGTGGTAGTCTGCTTCAGGTTCACCCTATCTTCTTGTTCCGTGTCTTACTTTCGGCCCAAACCTGTCACTACAACTTTGGGGCAAAGTTTCGCCACAACTCCACAACAAATTGGTGATAAAGATCCTCAACAATAGTGATTGACATTGAATTTAAATTTTTGCAGATTAAATTTGACTGGAAAGCCTGAAGCCAGAAGGGAGTTTCATAAGCAATTAGCGCAATAAAAAAAACTGTGAGCATAGAATTTACAGTTACATCTTGCCAGCCCAAGTGCAAATTGATGACGACACCAAACTAGTACTTTAATTCAAATGTCTAAGTACTACAGTAAAGAGATCATCTGAACAATTACCATGAAAGTATTTATAGAAAAGACACAGGGAGGTAACCTTACAGTGGTGCGAAAATGATTGAAGCCAAGGTGCCACATCAAGACAAATAATATTGCTGATTCTTCTTTGATTTTTATCAAGGTAAAAAACAGGGTCACCAGACCATATATGGTAGCATCCATTCTCCTTCCACCTATTATAACAGGACAAACTAGGTTATTATAACCTTGGGTGACATCCAGTCTAGGAGACGAACAACACTGAATTCAGTACCTCCAACTTTGTGTTAAGTAGCCTCACCAACCCACAATTGGTCAAGCATGGTGTGTACAGCTTCACCCCGGGCCATTGCAAGGGCCTTGTGCTACCCACAAATCAATGATACAGATACCCACTCTCTACTATATTTCAATTTTCTTAAATTAGTATTCAGATAAAATACAAATTTTATTGTAATATAACGATGTACGGGAACGGATTATATGCAATTTAGGGGAACAATTCCGCTAGAACAACTGAACGTAAATATCTAAATACAAATTAGAGACATGTCATAATAGATCATTCCATCTTGAATAACCTTGACTTCTACTTTATTAGTTTCTTTTCTCACACTTCCCACCTGTAGAACTCCCTCCCATATACTTGCTTCCCTGATAGTCAGTTAGTTAAGTGCCATTTGTGATACACGCTTTGGGTGATCATGTCTCAAAAGAGACATGACTGACTAGGCAGAAAATTATCCTGCAGTAGTTTGCCATTGCTTTCTGCAGTAGACTGGTTGCCAGCCAAGGCTATAGAACCCAATGTCCTGTTACTTGAATCATAGCTCCCCCACTTTATGACCAGTAGAAGCCTTTAACATGATTCCAACTATTATATTTAGTCAGTCAGTTAAGTCCCATACATGGTACTGGCTTTGGGCGATCATGTCCCGAAAGAGACATGACTGACTGGGCAGAATTTTATTCGCAGGAGGTTGCCATTGCCTTCTGCGGTTGCCTGGTTGCCAGCTGTCCTATTATTTAACTTATAACTGGAGGTAAGAGACGGATTAATACCTTTCCCAAGGGTATTTGTGTGTAAGTGTAGAATATCCTGCCATCCCCGAGAATAGAATGCTCTACTTTATAAAAGACAATAATGAGTGGTACGACAGGAAAAAAGGTCTTAGGTGAAGGCATTCACGATTCAATAGTCGATTCCGCTCCAACCCGTGGCTTGCCTATATGTGTATTATTGTTAACTGTACCTTAGGACAATAAATCTGTATTTCTTATTCCTGGTGTGGAGTTCCATTCTTCAACTGAAAAAGGCCTTAGGCGAAGGTATTCACTATTCGATAGTCGATTCCGTTCCAACCCGTAGCTTGCCTATATGTGTATTATTGTTAATTGTACCTTAGTACAATAAATCTGTATTTCTTATTCCTGGTGTGGAGTTCCATTCTTCAACTGAAAAAGGTCTTAGGCGAAGGCATTCACGATTCAATAGTCGATTCCGCTCCAACCCGTGGCCTGCCTATATGTGTATTATTGTTAATTGTACCTTAGTACAATAAATCTGTATTTTTTATTCCTGGTGTGGAGTTCCATTCTTCAACTGAAAAGGCCTTAGGCAAAGGTATTCACTATTCGATAGTCGATTCCGTTCCAACCCGTGGCTTGCCTATATGTGTATTATTGTTAATTGTACCTTAGTACAATAAATCTGTATTTTTTATTCCTGGTGTGGAGTTCCATTCTTCAACTGAAAAAGGTCTTAGGCGAAGGCATTCACTATTCGATAGTCGATTCCACTCCGACCCGTGGCTTGCCTATATGTGTATTATTGTTAATTGTACCTTAGTACAATAAATCTGTATTTCTTATTCCTGGTGTGGAGTTCCATTCTTCAACTGATCATTTTATACTGTATTCTTTTTCAGGATATATCAAAGTGAACACAAGGAATTCAACTGGATTTTAAACTTGGCACTCTGATTTGTCGTTCCGAGTTGATATCCACTACACCACAATTGTAATTACTCCCTGATAGTATAATCTTATCCTTTCATTGGCATCCCCTGTACCTCGTTCTTCCTTTTTTTTTTCTTTCCTTTTCTGTCCTTGTAGCCTCCTTCGTACCAGTGTCAGTACTGCATTGCTTGGGGTGAAACGATTATAAAAAAAATAAAATCAACAATGTTTTGTGGTAATTAGGTTTTTGTTGTTAAAAAGTTGAATAATTTTAACATATTCAATATTCTTCTTCTTCTTCCATGTGCCCTGTCCCTTCAGGACGTAGGCGATCATGGCTCGCCACGTCTCCCTATCCCTTGTGGCTCTTAGTATGTTTGCTCCTGTTGCTCCTGGTAACCCCCGGTCCGTCATCCACCTGATCAGGCCCTGCAAATATGTTATCCGCTGCCTTCTTCTGTCTCTCCTTCCTTCTATCTCACCAGTCAGTATCAGGTTCTCCAGGCTCTCCTTCCTCATTGCATGTCCCAGGAACTTCAGTTGTCTCTTCCTGATGCTCAGCATCAATTTCCTTTTTGTTGCCATTCTTTCTAACACCTCGTCGTTGCTTGTATGCTCAGTCCACGATATCCGTAGCATCCTTCTGTAGAACCACATTTCGGCCGCTTCCAGTTTTGACTTCATTTTCGATGATATTGTCCAGCATTCACAGCCGTATTGAAGAACTGACATCACGTAGCAGTCTAGCACTCTTTTCTTCGTTTATATTGAGATTTTCCTGTGTGTTAGTATTTTGCTCATCTTCTGGATCTCGTCCTTTGCCATGCCAATTCGCCTTCGGTTATGGATAAAAAAATAATGAATTTTATATATTTTATGTATTGTTTTTTTCGAGACATAGCAAGAGCAAAGCAAATTCACAGGTTTGGACAAAAAAAATGATATCTGAATAATGTAAAAGCCAGAATCAAATTTTCACCATTCAGTCATGTTTTGTTTAATTTGTAATGTATATAAATGTATAGGATGTGCGTTGTGGTACAGTGAATATCGATTCGGAACGAGAAATCAGAGAGTCTAGTTCAAATTCCAGTCAAAATTCATTGCATTCACTTACACGCAAATACCCTTAAAAAAGGTATTAATCCATCTCTTCCCTCCAGTTATGGGTTAAATATAATTATGTACAGGAACGGATTATATGCAATTTAGAGGAACAATTCCTCTAGAATAACTGAATATAAATATCTAAATACAAATTAGAGACATGTCATAATAGATCATTCCATCTTGAATAACCTTGACTTCTACTTTATCAGTTTCTTTTCTCACACTTCCCACCTGTAGAACTCCCTCCCATATACTTGCTTCCCTGATAGTACAATCTCCAAAAGTTCAAGTATAATGTCAATTTCCATCAATCTCTTTGATTTCCATCTTTTTCTTATCCTTTCATTGACATCCCCTGAACCTCGTTCCTCCTTTTTTTTTTCTTTCCTTTTCTGTCCGTGTAACCTCCTTCATACCAGTGTCAGTACGGCATTGCTTGGGGATGAAACAATCTAAATCTAAACTTATTTATAAATGGAACTTTGTCTGTGTGGGTGTGTATATGTCCATTACCTATAGACTCTGAAACGGCTGAACCGATTTTCTTGAAAATTTACACAGTTATACTATAAGCGTCTGCGAGTGTTCTTAGCTAGGTTTTGTGTTGAGGCACCCCCGATAAATATCGATAATCAAAAAAAATAGGGTTATAGAAAGAGTGGTTCGATTTTAATCAAATTTGATACACTCATAGACAAAGACATAAGAAACGATATTCAGAAGTTTCAAGGTTGCTGTTCTTACAATAGTGCAGAAAATTGATAATAAATATATATATAAAAGGCAAGATGTTTGTCTGTTTATCTGTTTGTATGTCCTTTATACAAATCCACAATTTTTATCCGATTCTCACCAAACTTTGCACAAATATTCTTTAGGCTGAGTCTGAGCTCCAGGACCATGGATTATTTTTAAAGCTTTCATTACACCCGAGCAATGCCGGGCTATACTGCTAGTTATAAAAAAAATGAAATCAACAATGTTTTGTGGCAATTAGGTTTTTTTTTTTTGTTGTTAAAAAGTTGAATAATTTTAACATATTCAATATTATGGATAAAAATTAATGAATTTTATATATTGTTTTTTTGAGACTTAGTCAGAGCAAAACAAATTCACAGATTTGGACCAAAAAATGATGCCAGAATAATGTAAAAACCAGAAACAAATTTTTACCCTTCAGTCATGCTTAGTTTAATTTGTAATGTATATAAATGTATAGGATGCGTGTTGTGGTACAGTGGATATCGACTCAGAACGAGAAATCAGAGAGTTGAGTTCAAATTCCAGTCAAAATTCATTGCATTCACTTACACGCAAATACCCTTGTAAAAGGTAACAATCCATCTCTTCCCTCCAGTTATGGCTTAAATTACTAGACAGATTGAGTTCTATAACTTTGGCTTGGCAACCAGTGTACTGTAGAAAATAATGGCAACCTATTGCAGGAAAATCTTCTGCTCAGTCAGTCATGTCTCTTTTGCCCAAGCATGTATCATGTATGGCGCTTAACTGTAAATGTTGATAAGATAGTGAGGATCACAAAGCACTCTGTGTAACCCCCAATGAAGCTTGGCCTCGCTCCTCTGGTCGAAAGGTTTAAGAATAGGATGCACCAACCCTAGCCGAATGACCTGAAGACATGGTCAGTCAGAGAGGGGTTCCTCCAAGGAGTGTGAAGACCCGGAATTTTGGACCTGTTCTAATGACTTTTCATCCCTGGCACCTTTATTTTAACATAAAGAAAAGCAATATTTTTCAGCTGTTGTTTGTGATTTTTACAATAAGCAAAAGTGCTTATAACTCATATAAATTTGATTTAATTTTCTGTCATTATTTTCTATATTTTCATCTCCTTTTGTCTTCCATTTTCCTTTCCTCTTCATTTCTCTCTTTGTAATCATTATACTTTTTGTTTATATTGTGTTCATCCACATATATTTCCTTTCTTTCAGGCTTCATTTCTCTGTTGTCTGCTTCTTTTTACTCATATTTTCTGTTTTCTTGCTTTCTATTCTTGCCCCTTTTCATCTCTCTTCTTCCTTTCTTTCTTATTTATATCTTCATTTACTTTTGCGTTTCTTTTCTTCTCATCTCTTTTTCTCATTTTGTCTATTTCTTCTTTCTTTGATATTTGTTTTCCTTTCCTCTACAGTCTTCCTTTCTTTTCCTTTCTCTTTAACTTCCTTTTCTTCCCTTTTTATTCATTTTCCTTTGTCTTTCATTCATTTTTTTTTTTTTTGGTTCTCCTTTTTGTTTCCTCCACTGTGTCCTTTTCTTTTTCTTTGTCTTTAACTTCCTTTTCTTCCCTTTTTATTCATTTTCCTTTGTCTTTCATTCATTTTCCTTTGTGTTTCACTTTCTTTTTCTCCTCTATGTTTTTTTCCTTACCTACTTAAGATGTGGATGTCTTTCCTTTTCCTTTTTTTCCTTCATGTTCATTTTTTCCTTACACTCTTGCCTTTCATCTTTCTTCTCCTCATCTGTCTTCCTTTCTATTCCTTTTTCATTTGTCTTTCATTTTCCTTCCTCCTTTTAGCCTATTTCTTTTACTTTTTTCTTTCTCTTTCATTTTTCATTCTTTCTTTTTATCCCTTTTTTTTTCCTTCTTCCTTTTCTTTTAATTTTCCTTTTTTTTTTCTGGATTGCTAGAAATAGACGTGTTAAGAGTTGATACATCAAAATGGATTAATTCAATGGAATCTGAAGAACAAAAAAAGGATTACTAAAGGATTATAAAACGATCATTTGCTTGGATCATTATCTAAGATACAGCAAATCAAGGAAAATGCTGATACATATTTTAGCAGTAGTGGTGGTTAAAATTAATGATGCAACAGGGCATTTTGGAAAAGGTCACTCATGGGGGAAGCAATTGGGCTTCACTAATAGTTGCCAAAAGGCTGACAGAGACATTAGAATATGTAGATTGCAGACATGGAAATGAAACTACAAGACCTCCTATAGAAGGTAGCGGTGGAGAGTGCCAAAAAATGACTACAAATAAACTTTAAGAAAACTGAATGCATGGTCATCAGCAAAAAGTGCAACCCAAAATGCCAAATACAGGTAGGGGATACCAGAATCAAGCAAGTACAAAAATTTAAATGACCTAGGAAGTATTCTAACAGGAGATGGAAAGTGCGACACAGAGATCAGAAGGTGAATTGGCATGGCAAAGAACGCATTCCAGAAGCTGAGCAAAGTAATAACACACAGGAAAATTTAACTAGAAACAAAGAAAAGAGTGCTGGATTGCTATGTGATGTCAGTTCTTCAATATGGCAGTGAATGTTGGTCAATATCATCGAAAATGAGGACAAAACTGGAAGCAGCGGAAATATGGTTCTACAGAAGGATGCTGCGGATATCATGGACTGAGCATGCAAGCAACGATGTGGTGTTGGAAAGAATGGCAACAAAAAGGAAATTAATACTGAGCATCAGGAAGAGACAACTGAAGTTCCTGGGACACGCAATGAGAAAGCAGGGCTTGGAGAACCTGACACTAACAGGACAGATAGAGGAAAAGAGAGACATAGGAAGGCAGCGGATAACATATTTGCAGGGCCTGGTCGGGTGGATAACAGAACGGGGATTGCCAGGAGTAACAGGAACAAATATACTAAGGGCCACAAGGGATAGGGAGATGTGGAGAGCCATGATCGCCTACGTCCTGAAGGGACAGGGCACATAGAAGAAGAAGAAGCCCATTACAAAATTGGGGTTAACCATTGGATATGTTCGGATTCATTTCTACTACCAAGTATCAAACCCGTTCATCATGAAGTATCAAGCATGAAGCATTTTTCAAAGCTTGAGTTAAAATCAGCACATAACAAAATTGAAACAGATTAAAAATTTAAAGAGGTTACTACAATAGATACGACGTTGGGATCATTAAGATGGACTCACCTGCTGTTAAGAATTAAAATGGCAAATCATATTTTTCTGAGAGTTATCAAAAAAATCATATTAGAAAAAATGAAGAACATAAAATATATCAAGATGATATATGAGTGGGAGCTCTCACCAAGGACAAATTAAAGCATAAAACAGAACAATTTGTCTATATTTCTGAGATGTGGTAGTATTTACAGTATTTACATTATTCGGACTATTATCCTCATCTTTGTTGCCATTTGTACAACGTTTAAAAATAATAGATCATTCTCTTTGTTTATATTTCTGAGATGAGGTAGTACTTATAGTATTTACATTATTCGGACTATTATCCTCATCTTTGTTGCCATTTGTACGACGTTTAAAAATAATAGATCATTCTCTTTGTTTATATTTCTGAGATGAGGTAGTACTTACAGTATTTACATTATTCGGACTATTATCCTCATCTTTGTTGCCATTTGTACGACGTTTAAAAATAATAGATCATTCTCTTTGTTTATATTTCTGAGATGAGGTAGTATTTACAATATTTACATTATTCGGACTATTATCCTCATCTTTGTTGCCATTTGTACAATGTTTAAAAATAATAGATCATTCTCTTTGTTTATATTTCTGAGATGATGTAGTACTTACAGTATTTACATTATTCGGACTATTATCCTCATCTTTGTTGCCATTTGTACGACGTTTAAAAATAATAGATCATTCTCTTTGTTTATATTTCTGAGATGAGGTAGTACTTACAGTATTTACATTATTCGGACTGTTTTCCTCATCTTTCTTGCCATTTGTACGACGTTTCAGCCATTGTACGCTCCGGCCTTCTTCAGGTACTAGGAATTTTGAATCGAACCCTTTATTACAATTTGTGCCTTTCTTTTCCTTTTCCTTTTGGCTTTCATTTTCTTTTCCTCCTCAATGTTCTTTTCTTTCCATTCTTTCTTTGGCTTTCCTTTTCTTTTCCTCCTCAATGTTCTTTTCTTTCCATTCTTTCTTTGGCTTTCCTTTTCTTTTCCTCCTCAATGTTCTTTTCTTTCCATTCTTTCTTTGGCTTTCCTTTTCTTTTCCTCCTCAATGTTCTTTTCTTTTCATTCTTTCTTTGGCTTTCCTTTTCTTTTCTTTCAGGCTTACAGCCATATCACGTTGAATACACCTGTTGTCGCTCGATCACCGAAGTTAAGCAATGTTGAGGCTGGTTAGTACTTAAATGGGTGAGTGCTTGGGAATACCAGGTGCTGTAAGCGTTTAGTGACGGATGTGCGTTGTGGTGCAGTGGATATCTGCTTGGAAAGAGAAATCAGAGCCAAGTTCGAATTTCAGTTGAATACCCTGCATTCACTTAAGCACTGGTACCCTTGGGAAAGGTATTAATCCATCCCTTTCCTCCAGTTATGGGTTAAATAACAGGGTAGGATTTGGGGACCCTGCCCTTAAAAAAAACAAATCCCAATGAATCTTGATACTCGAAAAGAAAAAAGTATTACTAGACACAAAAACTTATATAAAAACAACAATAAATTGTTGAAAGAAAAAGGTATTACCAGCAATAAATAAATAAAATTTGGTTGGCAATAAATGACCCACCGAGGTGTTGATATGCCATAAAAACAAAACAACCAAAAAATTATTTTTTTCTTTTTATGATTTTCTTTTCTTTCCTCCTTTTCCCCTTTTTCATTAATCCCTTTCTTTTCCTTTCCTCATGCATGTTATTTTATTTTTCTTCTTCCTTTGTCTTTTTTCTTTAGTTGGTTTTCTTTTTTTTTCTTTTAACAAATCTTTTACAACTTAAATTTTAATTTTTAAAAAAAATCTATTCTCACTTAACAAAAAATTCTACTCTTCATCATTCAACCAGATATTTTTCCAATTCAATTTTAAATGTTTCATTTGAACTCATTTCCTTTCAGTATAAGTTTAAACTGATGCCTTTTTTTTTCTACATGAATGAAAAAATTTGTCTGAAACATGTTGGAAAATTTCAAAATTTTCATCTAGAATCAAAAAAACCTGATCTTTAAGTGAAATCATCACAATTATTGGAAAAATAAAGCTGTCTGTTTAAACTACACAATATGCATTAAATGTGATTTTTTTACACTATTTACATTATTCGGACTATTGTCCTCCTCTTTGTTGCCATTTGTAGGACGTTTAATAATAGATCATTCTATTTGTCTATATTTCTAAGATGAGGTAGTATTTACAGTATTTACATTATTCGGACTATTGTCCTCATCTTTGATGCCATTTGTACGACATTTAATAATAGATCATTCTATTTGTCTATATTTCTGAGATGAGGTAGTATTTACACTATTCACATTATTTGGACTATTGTCTTCCTCTTTGTTGCCATTTTTACAATGTTTCGGTCATTGAACACTCCAGCCTTCTTCATTTTTTTTTTCTATCTCCTCATCTTTATGTTTGTCATTTTGTTTTAACAATAGAACCTGATGTGTACAACCTGATCCTGGCCCAGCCACCTAGCCCTAAGAGAATGGGGACAGACTTCCAAAACTTACGCACTCTGATGAGGCTGACCCCCTTCCTAAACAACAGTTTACTTCTTGGTCCTGATGTCACCAATATGTGTACAACAAATGTTCGCCTCACTGAATTTTTTGGCAGGTAATGTTTTTTGGTTTTAATTCATTTTCTACTGATTATCAATCACTTTTAGGTTATTTAAAGTCAAAAAATGCTTTTAGATTGTACAAACTATATTTTTTTAGATAATAATTATTTAGTGATACCAGTCTTACTAACTTAATACAATAGTTTGAGAGAGTCATAACTAATAAAGAATTTGATAAATAAGAACTTATGATGTGTATATAAAATGGGGGATCAACTCTATATTGCAATCAATACATAAACTGAACCCTCTATTTGTTAGTTTCTATACATTTATATTCCAGAGAATGTAAATAAATCTAAATGGCATGTCTGTGTAGCTAATCAGGATTTCATTGATATGTTTTCTGTAGCTTATCAACAGATGAGAAATTATAATGTGTATATAAAATGGGGGATCAACTCTATATTGCAATCAATATATAAACTGAACCCTCTATTTGTAACCATGTTAGTTTCTATACATTTATATTCCAGAGAATGTAAATAAATCTGAATGACATGTCTGTGTAGCTAATCAGTATTTGATTGATTGATTTGCTTTCTGCGGCTTATCAATCCCACGTAATTTATTTAAAGCCATATTCCCAAGTCAAGAAGATGCTTCAGTAAAATCTTAACCTGTTCAAGTTTAGAGTTAACTGCTATATTCCAGATATATCCATGTAAGCTGTGCCTCTTAATCGGTAACCCTCTATCTTGAGTCATTCTTGGGCCTGAACATTATTTTTAAAAAATAAAGAGAATACTTACAGATTCAAATACAAATGACACATATTTACTTATCTCCAAACTGAATACAGTGGAACCTCTACTTATGAAAGGCTATACATACAAAATTTTCAGGTTATGAAACACCTCTTCGGAAAAATATTACCCTTTGTTACAAAAGAAATCTCAGGATACAAAAGGCAAAAATTTCAAAATACACACTGCTACTCGCAGCTTCCAGAGTCCATCTCATTGTCTCCTCAAGTGTCTCCTCATTCTCAATAATGCCCCTGCCTACTCACCCGGCCTCGAAGATGATATCCTGGAGGAGTTCTCGTTTATTAAGGTGCTGTACCTCCCACCTAACACCACCTTTATCCTCTGGCCTATGAACCAACAAGTCATTTCGAACTTCAAGAAACTCTACACAGTAACACCTGTTCAAGAGGTGTTTCGACATCCCTGAAAACACCCAGTTTACCCTTCATGAGTTTTGGAAGCAGCACTTCGATATTGTTGTTTGCATCAAGATAATCGACATAGCTTGGCAGGAGGTGACCAGACATACCCTCAATGTGGTTTGTAGGAAGCTGTGGCCCGATGCTGTTGCCTCACGAGATTTTGAGGGGTTCGAGGTGGAGGCTTGGAACTGATTAGGGCATTTATAGGGTAAAAACCGTCTCTACTTATGAAATTTTCACATTACAAAACAACTTCCAAAACAAATTAATTTTGTAAGTAGAGGTTCCACTGAACATGCTTAGAGACTAGAATATAAGCAGCAAACATTTACCTATCTTTAACCTAATTAAATGCGCATAGGCTTGGGAATATATATGTTAATTATTTTATTTCTAAACCAAATAAATGGTAAGAGACTCAAGTATAAATGACTAATATATACCTATCCCTGAACAATGTAAATGCTTATAGACTCCAATATAAATGACCAATATATACCAACCATTGAACCAAGTAAATGCCTACAGACTCAAATATAAACAACCAATATATACCTTTCACTAAACCAAGTAAATGCTTACAGACTTAAATATAAATGACCAATATATACCAATCACTGAACCAAGTGTAGATGCTCATAGATAAAAATATAAATAACCTATATAGCCCCACCCCTGAACCATGTAAATGCTTACAGACTTAAATATAAGTTAAATAGTTAATATATACCTAGTATTGAACCAAGCAAATGCTTACAGACTCAAATATGTTAAATGATCAATATATACTTAACCTTGAACCAAGTAAATGCATACAGACTGAAATATAAATGACCAATATATACCTATCACTAAACCATGTAAATGCTTACAGACTTAAATATAAGTTAAATAGTTAATATATACCTAGTCTTGAACCAATTAAATACGTACAGACTCAAATATAAGTCAAATAATATATCAGTTAAGTGCCATACCTGATACACGCTTGGGTAATCATGTCTCAAAAGAGACATGACTGACTGGGCAGAAGATTATCTCATAGTAGGTTGCCATTAATTTCTGCGGTAGGTAATTAATATATACCTAGCCTTTAACCAAGTAAATGCTTACAGACTCAAATATAAATGTCCAATATATACCTATTACTGAACCAAGTGTAAATGCTTATAGATACAAATATAAATGACCAATATATACTTAGTCTTGAACCAAGTAAATGTTTACAGGCTCAAATATAAGTTAAATGGTCAATATATACTTAACATTGAACCAAGTAAATGCTTACAAGCTCAAATATAAGTTAAATGACCAATATATACTTAGTCTTGAACCAAGTAAATGCATACAGACTCACATATAAATGACCAATATATACCTATCATTGAACCAAGTGTCTTTGCCTATAAATAAAAATATAAATGATCAATATATAGACTTAAATATAAGTTAAATAGTTAATATATACCTAGTCTTGAACCAAGCAATTGCTTACAGACTCAAATATAAGTTAAATGATCAATATATACTTAGTCTTGAAACAATTAAATACATACAGGCTCAAATATAAGTCAAATAATTAATATATACCTAGCCTTTAACCAAGTAAATGCTTATAGACTCAAATATAAATGTCCAATATATACTTATCCTAGAACCATGTAAATGCGTACAGACTCAAAATGCATTGTCCACCCTAATTTGTCTTTCCAAGCAACTAAAATATACCTCTCCAGTACTTTTTCGTAATTATATATTTTAGTTTAATTGAATTTTAAATCTACTCTTGTGTCTTTTCCTCCTGTAGGTATCTTGATGCGGCACACACAGCATTGGATGCTATCACAATTCACCAGTGAGTACAATATCTATTTGTCTATTTCATAATTCAAATATTCATGGCTTGTGATCGAGTGGTTAGAACGTTTGCTTTCCGACCATGATACCCAGGTTCAAATCTCACCATCGTCAATTTGTCAGGAACGTGACTTCTTGACGTTATCAGTCAAGGGAGGTGATACTAGCATTTGGCACCTTTTAGAAAGTTATTTAATGCAAATACCTGAAAATGTTTGAGCTGTTAACAGGGTTCCCAGATTGGTCCTTGAATAAAACTCTCTGAGAATTCTCTGAAAAACCCTGTAGACATTTCTGATTTTGGAACACCATGTAACAGATGGACATTAATAAATATGTAACTGTTCTAGAGCACAGATAAATGGGCAACAGAACACACATTGAAAATCATAAACTTTCTCATCATATAAGATTCTACACGACATAAAGTAGGGGATCGGTTTCCTTTTGAAATCAAGTAATATTATGTAATGGAACTGTCTTTAAAAAAAAGTATTCATTTTTTCTCCTAGAATCATCATTTTAAATTTTTTTTTCACCCAAAGCAAGGCAATAAAGCCACTAAGATGCAAATGGGTTGCTGGGTGTGAAAGAATAAAAAAAAACATTTTTAAGGATCAAGAACAATAAAAGAAGAGAAATCAAGAAGACTGAAGATAACAATTGGT
Source organism: Ascarosepion bandense (assembly GCA_037127315.1). NCBI lineage: Eukaryota > Metazoa > Mollusca > Cephalopoda > Sepiida > Sepiidae > Ascarosepion > Ascarosepion bandense. The sequence goes on from JBBBDQ010000855.1 coordinate 1,800,555, forward strand.
ATTGCATTTAAATTTTTGAGTTTCAAAATTGGCTGGAAAGCATGGAGCCATAAGGGAGTTCCACAAGCGAGAATTATGAGAAAAGAAACCGTTGGCATAGAATTTATGGTTACATCTGGCCTGCTCAATAACAAAACCCAATTATCAATCTACTATTGCACTTAAATTCATAAAGTCTAGGTACCCTAGTGAAGGATTCATCTGAACAGTGACCAAGAAAGTATTTGTAGAAAAGACACAGGAAAACTATTTTACAGCAGTGGGAAAGAAACTAAAGCTGGGATGCCAGGTCAGAACCAATAACATTGCAGATACATATTAATATTTTATCAAGAATGTCCAAATACATAGCAGAATCACTAGACAAGAATGGCCACAATATTCAATGCATGAACCATTGGTAAACTTTTTTGGATTTTATTAAACGTCTCTAAGTATGTAGCAGGAGCATCAGACCATATATGACAACAATATTTGAAGTATGGATGAATGGCAGATCCATAGATATGTAAGATAGATTCTGGAGAGGAAAATTTAGAGACAACTTTCCTAGCAGTAAGGTCCTGGGTACAATCAGAATCACTAAAAACAAAATTTGGTACAAAATACTACAAAAATAAGATCCAAAATAAATTAAGTGATTCTAGTTGCCGATTAGACAAAAAACAAATTGAACTTTCAATGACCCGTGTTTATAGTTCTTGCGGCTAAAAAAAATAAGTTTGTTTTTAGAGCCGATCATGTGATTGAATTGGCTATTTATTCACATCTTCACTTGCGGTCCATCAGTCAGTCAAGACAGCCGGAGAACACAACAGAACACTAACAACAATGATAACAAGATATTTCTGCTGAGTCTCCAAAATTAACCACAATAAGTAGTTTTTTCTCTGATCATTTATTTCTGTGGCTTTCCCCATAACAATCGCATCTCACCTTCTCTTTCATGCTGCATCCTTTATTTCTTTTTTCCCTCACATACAGGCAACTTCACAAAAGAAAAACAAAGACTCAATTTACAGACATTACTACTATTGTTCACACATATAGCGAAACATTGACTTATCTTAACTTCACAAATCACATTTTGTTTACACAAACGAACTCTTTGAACTTTGAAGGTATTTTACTACCTTAACAGATCAGTCAGTTGAGTGCCATACGTGATACATGCTTGAGCGATCATGTCTCGAAAGAGACATGACTAACTGGGCAGAAGATTATTCTACAGTCAGTTGCCATTACTTTCTACAGTAGACTGGTTGCCAGCCAAAGCTATAGAACCCAATCTTTCCTAGTATTTGACTCATAGATAGAGGAAGAAGAGATGTATTATATTATTACATAGTAATTAATGGGGGATCAGTTTATTACTTCATAACAATATAAAACCGAACCCCCACTTTATGACCAGTCAAAGCCTTAATCATGATTCCAATTATTATATTCAGCCAGTCAGTCAAGTGCCATTCGTGATACATGCTTTGGGCAATCATGTCTTGAAAGAGACATGACTGACTGGGCAGAAGATTATCCTGCAGTAGGTTGCCATTACTTTCTTGGTTGTCAGCCAAGGCTATAGAACTCAATCTGTCCTGTTATTTAAACCATAACTGGAAGAAAGTGACTGATTAATACCTTTCCCAAGTGGATTTGTGCGTAAGTGAATGCAACGAATTCAACTGGAATTTGAACTCGGCTCCCCAATTTGTCATTTCAAGTTAATATCCACTGCACCACAACGCACATCTGAACCCTAACAAATAGGACTCTGAAAAATAACAATTGTCTATTTATTGTGTGTATAAGATATATATATAGTCCTTGTTTTTTTTTTGTTTTTTTTTACAAAACAATTCTTTTTACATTGTTTTTCTTAAAATTTTGTAGTATTTTGTACCAGAATTTGTTTTATTGATTCTGATCCAATTTTATGTGTGTGCGTTTTCTTCTTAATTTGCTGTAAAATGTAGGATTTTGTATCGTATAGATCAGAAGTTCCCAACCAGTGGCAGAGGGGTTGCGACGCCTTGGCAGGGGGAGCGTGTAGTCTTGTTAGCCTGGGATAAAAGGGTTGCGTACCTAGCCAACATTTTTGATCAGCTGAACAAGCTCAATTTGAAGCTTCAAGGAAGGGAAACACATATTCTCCTTTTTCAGGATAGTCTTCGGGCTTTTGTTTCCAAACTGCAGAACGGGTGTCAGAAAATCAATCTTGGAAACATCGCTATGTTTGAAAAACTTTGTGGAATGATGGATGAGTCTCAGTTCCTTAAGGATGAGATTACCAAACATCTTCAGTCTCTAGAGAAGAAAGTCGAGCGTTATTTCCCTGAGCTATCACAGGAACAGGAGGCCCTGGTAAGGAATCCATTGTGCACTGAGCTTGATTTATTCAGCATCACAGATGATATCCAAGATGAATTTCTGGATCTAAGGAACGACTCTTCAGCTCATGATCTCTTCAAGGTGAAATCCGTGACTCAGTTCTGGGGTGCTATGTATCAGTCATATTCCAATGTCAGCATGATAGCCTTACGCGTCCTTGTTTCATTTGCTTCAACCTACTTGTGTGAGGCAGGATTTTCCACACTTGTCAATATAAAAACAAAGAATATGAACAGATTGGATGTTGGAGATGACATGAGACTGGCTCTAACAAACACTCGGCCATAAATTTCAAAGCTTGCTGCTGAAATGCAACATCAGGCATCTCACTAGCTGGGTTGAATAACTTTTTAAACCTATGATAATATTATTTTAAGAAGTATATGTTCTTTTTGTGAATTCAGGTTGAACCAATGTGCTTTAATTTGGTAATAAATAATTACAGAATTTTAAAATATTTTTTAGATGTTTCTTTCCCTGTCCTTCACGGAAAATTAAAAAAAAATTAAGCTGCTGATAGTCAGACCTAAGTAGGGGGTCGCATGGGTTTCAAACTTTTAGGTAAGGGGTCGCAAGTGCCAAAAGGTTGGGAACCACTGGTAGAAACTCTAGAAAGATAGCCTTACATAATAGAAACACAAAACTTTTTTATTTTATTTAAGGTACTACTTGAATGGAAAACTGGCAAAAACTAAACAATTTTATGATCCTTATGTGATGAATGTTCTAGAGAAGGAATTGTTGGGTGCCCACAAAATCATCAGGAACCATGCCCCAGGTAAGAAGATTTGGCTTGGTGAGACAAGTGCAGCTTGGAACTCGGGAGCAAAACTATTGTCCAATTCCTTTATTGCTGGGTTTTTGTGAGTATTTTTCTTTTATTATTATTATGTCATTTTTCATCATATTTCGATTTCTGCTTTGGTCTCACTACCAACCAAGTCTGCGGGGAGACCTAAGGCAGGTCGTGGCATGTTGTTATGGCTCCATTTCATGTTTTTCTATCTTCCCTATCATCCCTAGCATTACATAGATAAAGTTTTCCTTAGTGTGTGGGCTGTACTTAATAAGACAATTTTTTGTATATCTCTTAAGCTGGGGTTTCCAGGGATTCTTTCAATGTGTTGTTTTGTTCCATTTTTTATCATTCCAAGTGCACCTACTATCACTGGCACAACTCTTGTTTTCAATTTCCACATTTTTTCTATTTCAATTTCCAGGTCTTTATATTTTGACAGTTTTTCAAATTCCTTGATTGCTATGTTACAATCCGCTGGACAAGCCATATCAATTAATAGACAAGTTTTCTCCTTCTGGTTTTTAACAATAATGTCTAGACTGTTTGCTTCAATTTTTCTGTCTGTGTAGATGGTGTAATCCCATAGAATGGTTACATCTTCTATTTCTGTAACCGGTGCTGGGTGATGTTCATACCAGTGTTTGTTTACAGATTTTCCATAATGTTTGCACATTGTCCAATGTAAATATTGCCCAACTCTATCTTGGTGATTTTTATATTCATTTGGAGCAAGCACAGAACAGCCTGAGATTAGGTGGTCTATTGTTTCTTGGTGTTTATCACAAAACCTTCATTTTTGATCCATATTATTATGCATAATATTTGCCTGAAAGTTTCTAGTGAAAAGACTTTGGTCTTGCACTGCAAGAATAAAGCCTTCAGTTTCAGACTTTAATCCAGATGCACGTAACCATCGATGAGTATTAACTTTGTCAACATTGGATTTATTGGCACGTTCTGGATATTGGCCATGCAGAGGTTTGTCTTGCCAGCGCTGTTTCATCTGTTCAAGAGCTTTATCTTTGGCTTTCATTTTCATATTTTTTGCCGCAATAGTTGGTTCTTGGCTTCTGTTTTGCTTTTCTACAGAATCTACTAACTGTAAATCTTGTTTGTATTTACTGCCTTCTTTTATTATTGAATATTTTTTCTTTCTTTCTTCATGTTGCCTTACTAATTGTATCATCCAATCCTTTGTTGTTTCTATGTATGTTAGTAAGCCAATATTTGTTGTCTTGTATGACAATTCCAGCTGAATAAGACCTCTTCCACCTTCTTTACGGGGTATGCATAGACGGTCTACATCAGCCTTTGGATGATGCATCTTATGCTTAGAAAGAAGCTTTCTTGTTTTAGAATCCATTCGCCTGATGTCGTTTAGAGTCCAGTTTAAGATGTTAATATTATTATTATTATTATTATTATTATTTCACACCAAGAAAGGCAATAAAGCCACTGAAACGCAAGGGGTTACTGGGATTAAAAAGAAAGAGAAGTCTTTAGTGACAAGAAAGGTTGGATATTTAGAAAGACAGACGATTGATGTTGCATTTATATATTTTTAAAGTCATAGGTTTCAGGGAAGAAAGAAATCAGAAAAGAGTTCGGCAATCAAGAAGTGTAAGAAAAAAAACCTACACTATTTACATTATTCGGATTATTGTCCAAATCTTTGTTGCCATTTGTATGATTTTTGGCGGTTGTATGCTCCGGCCTTCTTCAGGTGCTAGGAATTTCAAACTGAATCTTTTATTTAAATCACTGAAGTATATCATTGGAAGTCATGAGTTATCTCCCTCTAACCCTCTAAGTTACTTGTTTAGAGAACTCGCACCTCATTGGGTTAAGTCACAGGAACTAACCAGTGTCTATATCCACTGAGCTATGTGTCCTTAAGGACAAGAACAACTGAATTTCTAGGACTTATAAACCTAATATTCAGTTATCATTTTTTACCAGAGTTCATATTGCAGTTTTAATGTTAATTAACAGTTTTCGCTAGTTTTTTTTTTTTTTTTTGCCAGAGCTCAATTTTTGAGACTGTGTTCATCTCAATGCTTGGTTGGCTTAGGAGATTTTTATAGCCTAGCATATGTGATCACCACCCCCTATGGAATGAAGTTGAAATAATAGATCGAGAACGCCACTGGAAACTACGTAAACTTAAGGAATCAGAATTGGAATAAAACCTTCTTCTATGTGCCCTGCCCCTTCAGGACGTAGGTGATCATGGCTTTCCGCGTCTCCCTATCCCTGGTGGCTCTTAGCACACCTTCTCCTGTTACACCATGCAACCCTCGTTCCATCATCCGCCTGATTAGGTCCTTCAAATATGTTATCTGTTGCTTTCCCCTGTCTCTTTTTCCCTCTATCTGGCCTGTTAGTATCAGGTTCTCCAAGATCTCCTTCCTCATCGCATGTCCCAGGAACTTCAGCTGTCTCTTCCTGATGCTCAGTATTAATTTCCTTTTCGTTTCCATCATTTCCAAGACCTCATCTTTGCTTGCATGTTCAGTCCATGATATTCGCAGCATCCTTCTATAGAACATTTCAGTTGCTTCAAGTTTTTCCTTCATCTTTGATGATATTGTCCAGCATTCACTGCCATATTGAAGAATGGACAACACATAGCAATCCAATACTCTCTTCCTTGTTTCTAGCGAAACTGTTTCTTAATACTTTACTCAACTTCTGGAATGCTTCCTTCGTCATGCCAATTCGCCTTCGGATCTCTGTGTTGCACTTTCTTTCTTCTGTTATAACACTTCCCAGGCATTTAAATTTTTGTACCTGCTTGATGCTGGTATCTCCAACCTGTCTTTGGCATATTGAGTTGCCCTTTTTACTGATGACCATGCATTCGGTTTTCTTGCAGTTTATTTGTAGTCCTTTCTTGTCACTCTCTTCAGCTACCTTCTGTAGGATATCTAGTAGTTTCCTTTCTGTGTCTGCTATCAGCACTGTGTCATCTGCATACCTTAGGTTGTTTAAATTGTGGCCTCCAATGACAAATCCAGGCATAACTTCTAGGGTCCTCAAAATATTCTCACTGTACAAGTTGAACAGATCCAGTGAAAAGACACATCCTTGTCTTATACCCCTTTCTATCTTTGTATATCTGCTGAATTTGTTACCTGTCCGTATACAAGCAGTTTGTTGCCAGTGAAGATTTTTGATTACTCTTAAGTCTTTCCCAAATATGTCCAGGCTGCTGAGCATCTCCATCAATTTTTTGTGGTGTATTTTGTCAAACGTCTTCGCATAATCAATAAAGCACAGGTATAAGTCCTTCTTCATTTGTATTGGCCTTTCAGAGAGCATCTTAATCATAAATATGGCGTTCCTTGTTTCAGTGTTTTTGGCAAAACTGCACTGTTCTTGTCCTATCTCTGGCCTGATTCTACTTCTCGCTCTATCAGATGATCAGTTTGTTATATGGCTCATTAAACTGATGGTTCTGTGGAGTTTGTACTCGTTTGCTCCTGGCTTCTTAGGTAGTGCTATGAAGATCGACTTGCTGAGGTCATCTGGTATTACACCACTATTATAAATTTCATTTATTATTTCTGTAATTTTTTTGCCAAATCAACAGCTCTATAACTATGCCGTCTGGTCCAGCTGCTTTATTTCTGTTCAGTTTGGCTATTGCAGATTCCACTGCACACTTTAATATTTCCGGTCCGTCCTCATCTTTGCGTATTATTGGTTGCTTTCTCTTGTCGTGGAAAAGATCTTTTATATATTCTTCCCATCATTGGA